>OY997271.1:74725599-74730599 GCA_963921465.1 Triticum timopheevii
CGACGATGACTAGTCCGTCTCACGTGATGATCGGACACGGGCTAGTCGACTCGGATCGTGTAACACTTAGATGACTAGAGGGATGTCTAATCTAAGTGGGAGTTCATAATTTTGATTAAGAACTTTATTATCATGAACTTAGTCTAAAACCTTTGCAAATATGTATTGTAGATCAATGGCCAACGCTCATGTCAACATGAACTTCAACGCGTTCCTAGAGAAAACCAAGCTGAAAGATGATGGCAGCAACTATACGGACTGGGTCCGAAACCTGAGGATCATCCTCATAGCTGCCAGGAAGCAATATGTCCTAGAAGGACCGCTAGGTGCCGCTCCCGTCCCAGAGAACCAAGACGTTATGAACGCTTGGCAAACTCGTGCTGATGATTACTCCCTCGTTCAGTGCGGCATGCTTTACAGCTTAGAACCGGGGCTCCAAAAGCGTTTTGAGCATCACGGAGCATATGAGATGTTCGAAGAGCTGAAACTAGTTTTCCAAGCTCATGCCCGGGTCAAGAGATATGATGTCTCCGACAAGTTCTACAGTTGTAAGATGGAGGAGAACAGTTCTGTCAGTGAACACATCCTGAAGATGTCTGGGTTGCACGCACGTATGACCCAGTTGAACATTAACCTCCCAGATGAGGCGGTCATTGACAGAATCCTCCAGTCGCTCCCACCAAGCTACAAGAGCTTTGTGATGAACTACAACATGCAGGGGATGGTAAAGACCATTCCTGAAGTGTTCTCGATGCTGAAGTCAGCAGAGGCTGAAATCAAGAAAGAACATCAAGTGTTGATGGTCAATAAGACCACTAAGTTCAAGAAGGGCAAGGGTAAGAAGAACTTCAAGAAGGACGGCAAAGATGTTGCCGCGCCCGGTAAGCCTGTTGCCGGGAAGAAGTCAAAGAATGGACCCAAGCCTGAGACTGAGTGCTTTTATTGCAAGGGGAAGGGGCACTGGAAGCGGAACTGCCCCAAATACTTAGCGGATAAGAAGGCCGGCAACACCAAAGGTATATTTGATATACATGTAATTGATGTGTACCTTACCAGTACTCGAAGTAACTCCTGGGTATTTGATACCGGTGCCGTTGCTCACATATGTAACTCACAGCAGGAGCTGCGGAATAAACGGAGACTGGCGAAGGACGAGGTGACGATGCGCGTCGGGAATGGCTCCAGGGTCGATGTGATCGCCGTCGGCACGCTGCCTCTACATTTTCCTACGGGATTAGTTTTAAACCTCAATAATTGTTATTTAGTGCCAAGTTTGAGCATGAACATTGTATCTGGATCTCGTTTAATACGAGATGGCTACTCATTTAAGTCTGAGAATAATGGTTGTTCGATTTATATGAGAGATATGTTTTATGGTCATGCTCCGATGGTCAATGGTTTATTCTTGATGAATCTCGAGCGTAATATTACACATGTTCATAGTGTGGATGCCAAAAGATGTAAAGTTGATAACGATAGTCCCACATACTTGTGGCACTGCCGCCTTGGTCACATTGGTGTCAAGCGCATGAAGAAGCTCCATGCTGATGGACTTTTAGAGTCTCTTGATTATGAATCATTTGACACATGCGAACCTTGCCTCTTAGGCAAAATGACCAAGACTCCGTTCTCCGGAACAATGGAGCGAGCAACCAACTTGTTGGAAATCATACATACCGATGTGTGCGGTCCAATGAGCGTTGAGGCTCGCGGAGGATATCGTTATGTTCTCACTCTCACTGACGACTTGAGTAGATATGGGTATGTCTACTTAATGAAACACAAGTCTGAGACCTTTGAAAAGTTCAAGGAATTTCAGAGTGAGGTAGAGAATCAACATGACCGTAAGATAAAGTTCCTACGATCAGATCGTGGGGGCGAATACTTAAGTCACGAATTTGGTACACACTTAAGAAAATGTGGAATCGTTTCACAACTCACGCCGCCTGGAACACCTCAGCGAAACGGTGTGTCCGAACGTCGTAATCGCACTCTATTGGATATGGTGCGGTCTATGATGTCTCTTACCGATTTACCGCTATCATTTTGGGGATACGCTCTAGAGACAGCTACATTCACTTTAAATAGGGCACCGTCTAAATCCGTTGAGACGACACCGTATGAATTATGGTTTGGGAAGAAACCTAAGCTGTCGTTTCTAAAAGTTTGGGGATGCGATGCTTATGTCAAGAAACTTCAACCTGAAAAGCTCGAACCCAAGTCGGAAAAATGCGTATTCATAGGATACCCTAAGGAAACTGTCGGGTATACCTTCTACTTAAGATCCGAAGGCAAGATCTTTGTTGCCAAGAACGGATGCTTTCTGGAGAAAGAGTTTCTCTCGAAAGAAGTAAGTGGGAGGAAAGTAGAACTCGATGAAGTACTACCTCTCGAACGGGAAAGTGGTGCAGCGCAGGAAACCATTCCTGTAATGCCCACACCAACTGAAGAGGAAAATGTTGATGATGATCAAGGTACTTCAGATCTAGTTGCTACTGAATTTCGAAGGTCCACAAGGACACGTTCTGCACCAGAGTGGTACGGCAACCCTGTCATGGAAATCATGTTGCTGGACAACAATGAACCTTCGAACTATGAAGAAGCAATGGCGGGCCCGGATTCCAACAAATGGCTTGAGGCCATGAAATCCGAGATAGGATCCATGTATGAAAACAAAGTATGGACTTTGACAGACTTGCCCGATGATCGGCGAGCGATAGAAAATAAATGGATTTTTAAGAAGAAGACGGACGCGGATGGTAATGTTACCATCTATAAAGCTCGACTTGTCGCTAAGGGTTATCGACAAGTTCAAGGGATTGACTACGACGAGACATTCTCTCCCGTGGCGAAGCTTAAGTCCGTCCGAATCATGTTAGCAATTGCCGCATACTATGATTATGAGATATGGCAGATGGACGTCAAAACGGCATTCCTTAATGGACATCTTAAGGAAGAGCTGTATATGATGCAGCCGGAAGGTTTTGTCGTTCCTCAGAACGCTAACAAAGTATGCAAGCTCCAGCGATCCATTTATGGACTGGTGCAAGCATCTCGGAGTTGGAACATTCGCTTTGATTAGATGATCAAAGCGTTTGGGTTTACGCAGACTTATGGAGAAGCCTGCGTTTACAAGAAAGTGAGTGGGAGCTCTGTAGCATTTCTCCTATTATATGTAGATGACATACTCTTGATGGGAAATGATACGAAACTCCTGGACAGCATTAAGGCCTACTTGAACAAGTGTTTTTCAATGAAGGACCTTGGAGAAGCTGCTTATATATTAGGCATCAAGATCTATAGAGATAGATCGAGACGCCTCATAGGTCTTTCACAAAGCACATACCTTGATAAGATTTTGAAGAGGTTCAAAATGGATCAGTCCAAGAAGGGGTTCTTGCCTATGTTACAAGGTGTGAGATTGAGCTTGGCTCAGTCACCGACCACGGCAAAAGATAAAGAAGAGATGAGTGTCATCCCCTATGCTTCAGCCATAGGGTCTATTATGTATGCCATGCTGTGTACCAGACCCGATGTAAACCTTGCCGTAAGTTTGGTTGCAAGATACCAAAGTAACCCCGGCAAGGAACACTGGACAGCGGTCAAGAATATCCTGAAGTACCTGAAAAGGACAAAGGACATGTTTCTCGTTTATGGAGGAGATGAAGAGCTCGTCGTAAAGGGTTACGTCGACGCTAGCTTCGACTCAGATCTGGATGACTCTAAGTCACAAACCGGATACGTGTATATGTTGAATGGTGGAGCAGTAAGCTGGTGCAGCTGCAAGCAGAGCGTCGTGGCGGGATCTACATGTGAAGCGGAGTACATGGCAGCCTCAGAGACAGCGCATGAAGCGATTTGGATGAAGGAGTTCATCACCGACCTAGGAGTCATACCCAATGCGTCGGGGCCGATCAAACTCTTCTGTGACAACACTGGAGCTATTGCCCTTGCCAAGGAGCCCAGGTTTCACAAGAAGACCAGGCACATCAAGCGTCGTTTCAACTCCATCCGTGAAAATGTTCAAGATGGAGACATAGAGATTTGCAAAGTGCACACGGATCTGAATGTCGCAGATCCGTTGACTAAACCTCTCTCGCGTGCAAAACATGATCAACACCAGAACTCTATGGGTGTTCGATTCATCACAATGTAACTAGATTGGTGACTCTAGTGCAAGTGGGAGACTGTTGGAAATATGCCCTAGAGGCAATAATAAAAGGATTATTATATTTCAATGTTCATGATAATTGTCTTTTGTTCATGCTATAACTGTATTATCCGGAAATCGTAATACACGTGTGAACACTTAGACCCAATGAGTCCCTAGTGAGCCTCTAGTTGACTAGCTCGTTATGATCAATAGATAGTCATGGTTTCCTGACTATGGACATAGGATGTCGTTGATAACGGGATCACATCATTAGGAGAATGATGTGATGGACAAGACCCAATCATAAGCATAGCATAAAAGATCGTATAGTTCGTTTGCTAGAAGCTTTGCCAATGTCAAGTATCTATTCCTTCGACCATGAGATCGTGTAACTCCCGGTTACCGTAGGAGTGCCTTGGGTGTATCAAACGTCACAACGTAACTGGGTGACTATAAAGGTGCATTACAGGTATCTCCGAAAGTATCTGTTGGGTTGACACGGATCGAGACTGGGATTTGTCACTCCGTATAACGGAGAGGTATCTCTGGGCCCACTCGGTAATGCATCATCGTAATGAGCTCAATGTGACCAAGGTGTTGGCCACGGGATCATGCATTACGGTACGAGTAAAGTGACTTGCCGGGTAACGAGACTGAACAAGGTATTGGGATACCGACGATCGAGTCTCGGGCAAGTAACGTACCGATTGACAAAGGGAATTGTATACAGGGTTTGATCGAATCCTCGACATCGTGGTTCAACCGATGAAATCATCGAGGAGCATGTGGGAGCCAACATGGATATCCAGACCCCGCTGTTGGTTATTGCCCGAGAGTCGTCTCGGTC
>OY997271.1:74998099-75000599 GCA_963921465.1 Triticum timopheevii
CAAGGCCAAATCACGCGTGTCACACCAGCAGCAATAAAGCTACGGATGAAACGATTTTCCAAAGGCAATTTTATCGGGACGTCGGTGCAACGTTGTCGGACGGTCTTATCGTGCACGAAACGGGCTACTTTCCTGTTTCCCGAGCCGCATTCGGCTGTTGGGTCAGAATTTCACTAGAGACGTACAGGGGACCGGGACAGCGATGACGTTGCCACCGAGGGGCAACGGTTTTCCGAAGGCGACATTCGAGGGACACCGTTGCGACTGTTTACCGTCGGTCGGATCGTGTACGTAACGGGGTACTTTCCTGTTTCCCGAGCCACGTTCGGCTGTTGGGTCAGAATTTCTCACGAGACGTACATGGGACCGGGCCAACACCTTCGTGATGGCATAACGACGGGACATCCGAGGCAACGTTGGGAAAGGATGGGCGTACGTGAACACGGGTGTTTTTCCTAAGAAAAAACACCCGTGTTCCGTACGCCCACCAGGAAGGACCCCTCCTCCCTACTATACCCGAGGATTTTAGCCCCCATTGGGACCCCTGCCCTTAGTTTGTGAAGGAGGGGTACACTGTTTTGAAACGCTGCCGTGGCAGCGTTTTTTTTGCCATGAGACATGTTTTCGCTGCCATGGCACCGTTTCTTGACCATCATTAGCTAGTTTTGAGCCGGTTCGCACGGCGTATGGGTCATTTTTTTCCCGGACCTCACGTACCCATTGACGGGTCCGTGTAAGGGTCCGTGTACGCGGCGTGTGCCACGTACATGGTTTTGCCCAGTTTTCCATGGCGCGCGTCCACTTCCGTTCACGATGGGCGTCGGCCAGTTTTTTCCCGTGTCCACGTACAGCCCGTTCACGGCTCCGTGTAAGGGTCCGTGTACGTGGCGTGTGCCACGTACGGTGTTTTGCCCAGTTTTCTATGGCGCGCGTCCACTTCCGTCCACGACGGCCGTCGGTCAGTTTTATCCCGTGTCCATGTACAGCCCGTTCACGGGTCCGTTTAAGGGTCCGTGTACGCGGCGTGTGCCATGTACGTGGTTTTGCACAGTTTTCCATGGCGCGCGTCCACTTCCGTTCACGACGGGCGTTGGCCAGTTTTTTCCCGTGTCCACGTGCAGCCCGTTCACGGGTCCGTGTAAGGGTCCGTGTACGTGGCGTGTGCGTTCTACGTGGTTTTTCACCCTTTTCCATGGCGCGCGTCCACTTCCGTACACGACGGCCGTCGGCTGGTTTTTTCCCGTGTCGACGTACAGCCCATTCACGGGTCCGTGTAAGGGTCCGTGTACGTGGCGTCTGCGTTCTACGTGGTTATTCCCAATTTTCCATGGCGCGCGTCCACTTCCGTTCATGACGGGCGTCGGCCGGTTATTTCCCGTGTCCACGTACAGCCCGTTCATGGGTCTGTGTACGCGGCGTGTGCGTTGTACGTGGTTTTGCCACGTTTTCCATGGTGCGCGTCCACTTCCGTCAACGACGGCCGTCGACCAGTTTTTTCCTGTGTCCACGTACAGCCCGTTCACGGGTCCGTGTACGTGGCATGTGCCACGTACGTTGTTTTGCCCAGTTTTCCATGGCGCGCGTCCACTTCCGTCCACGACGGCCGTCGGGCACTTTTTTCCCGTGTCCACGTACAGCCCGTTCACGGGTCCGTGTAAGGGTCCGTGTACGTGGCGTGCGCGTTGTACGTGGTTTTGCCCACTTTTCCATGGCGCGCGTCCACTTCCATCCACGACGGCCGTCGGCCACTTTTTTCCCGTGTCCACGCACAGCCCGTTCACGGGTCCGTGTACGTGGCGTGCGCGTTGTACGTGGTTTTGCCCACTTTTACATGGCGCGCGTCCACTTCCGTCCACGACGGCCATGGGCCACTTTTTTCCTGTTTCCACGTACAGCCCGTTCACGGGTCCGTGTAAGGGTCCGTGTACGTGGCGTGTGCCACGTACGTGGTTTTGCCCACTTTTTCATGGCGCGCGTTCACTTCCGTCCACGACGGCCGTCGGCCACTTTTTTCCCGTGTCCACGTACAGCCCGTTCACGGGTCCGTGTAAGGGTCCATGTACGTGGTGTGTGCCACGTACGTGGTTTTGCCCAGTTTTCTATGGCGCGCGTCCACTTCCGTCCACGACGGCCGTTGGTCAGTTTTATCCCGTGTCCATGTACAGCCCGTTCACGGGTCCGTTTAAGGGTCCGTGTACGCGGCGTGTGCCATGTACGTGGTTTTGCACAGTTTTCCATGGCGCGCGTCCACTTCCGTTCACGACGGGCGTTGGCCAGTTTTTTCCCGTGTCCACGTACAGCCCGTTCACGGGTCCGTGTAAGGGTCCGTGTACGTGGCGTGTGCGTTCTACGTGGTTTTTCACCCTTTTCCATGGCGCGCGTCCACTTCCGTACACGACGGCCGTCGGCTGGTTTTTTCCCGTGTCGACGTACAGCCCATTCACGGGTCCGTGTAAGGGTCCGTGTACGTGGCGTCTGCGTTCTACGTGGTTATTCCCAA
>OY997271.1:75023099-75095599 GCA_963921465.1 Triticum timopheevii
ACGTACAGCCCGTTCACGGGTCCGTGTAACGGTCCGTGTACGTGGCATGTGCATTGTACATGGTTTTGCCCCGTTTTCCATGGCGCGCGTCCACTTCCGTCCACGACGACCGTCGGCCAGTTTTTTTCCGTGTCCACGTACAGCCCGTTCACGGGTCCGTGTAAGGGTCCGTGTACGCGGCGTGTGCCATGCACGTGGTTTTGCCCAGATTTCCATGGCGCGCGTCCACTTCCGTCCACGACGGCAGTCGGCCAGTTTTTTCCCGTGTCCATGTACAGCCCGTTCACGGGTCCGTGTAAGGGTCCGTGTACGTGGCCTGTGCCACGTACGTGGATTTGCCCAGTTTTCCACGGCGCGCGTCCACTTCCGTCCACGACGGCAGTCGGCCAGTTTTTTCCCGTGTCCATGTACAGCCCGTTCACGGGTCTCTGTAAGGGTCCGTGTACGCGGCGTGTGCCACGTACGTGGTTTTGCCCAGTTTTCCATGGCGCGCGTCCACTTCCGTTCACGACGGGCGTCGGCCAGTTTTTTCCCGTGTCCACGTACAGCCCGTTCACGGGTCCGTGTAACGGTCCGTGTACGTGTCGTGTGCATTGTACGTGGTTTTGCCCCGTTTTCCATGGCGCGCGTCCACTTCCGTCCACGACGACCGTCGGCCAGTTTTTTCCCGTGTCCACGTACAGCCCGTTCACGGGTCTGTGTAAGGGTCTGTGTACGCGGCGTGTGCCATGTACGTGGTTTTGCCCACTTTTCCATGGCGCGCGTCCACTTCCGTCCACGACGGCCGTCAGCCAATTTTTTCCCGTGTCCACATACAGCCCGTTCATGGCTCGGGAAAGGGTCCGTGTACGTGGCGTGTGCGTTGTACGTGGTTTTGCCCCGTTTTCCATGGCGCACGTCCACTTCCGTCCACGACGGCCGTCGGCCAGTTTTTTCCCGTGTCCACGTACAGCCCGTTCACGGGTCTTTGTAAGGGTCCGTGTACGCGGTGTGTGCCACGTACGTGGTTTTGCCCAGTTTTCCATGGCGCGCGTCCACTTCCGTTCATGACGGGCGTCGGCTAGTTGTTTCCCGTGTCCACGTACAGCCCGTTCACGAGTCCGTGTAAGGGTCTGTGTACGTGGCGTGTGCCACGTACGTGGTTTTGCCCAGTTTTCCATGGCGCGCGTCCACTTCCGTTCACGACGGGCGTCGGCCAGTTTTTGCCGTGTCCACGTACAGCCCGTTCACAGGTCCGTGTAAGGGTCTGTGTACGTGGCGTGTGCATTGTACGTGGTTTTGCCCCATTTTCCATGGCGCGCGTCCACTACCGTCCACGACGACCGTTGGCCAGTTTTTTCCCGTGTCCACGTACAGCCCGTTCACGGGTCCATGTAAGGGTCTGTGTACGCAGCGTGTGCCATGTACGTGGTTTTTCCCACTTTTCCATGGCGCGCGTCCACTTCTGTCCACGACGGCCGTCAGCCACTTTTTCCCGTGTCAACGTACAACCCGTTCACGGCTCCGTGAAAGGGTCCGTGTACGTGGCGTGTGCGTTGTACGTGGTTTTGCCCCGTTTTCCATGGCACACGTCCACTTCCGTCCACGACGGTCGTCGGCCAGTTTTTTCCCGTGTCCACGTACAGCCCGTTCACGGGTCTGTGTAAGGGTCCGTGTACGCGGTGTGTGCCACGTACGTGGTTTTGCCCAGTTTTCCACGGCGCGCGTCCACTTCCGTTCACGACGGGCGTCGGCCAGTTTTATCCCGTGTCCACGTACAGCCCGTTCACGAGTCCGTGTAAGGGTCTGTGTACGTGGCATGTGCCACGTACATGGATTTGCCCAGTTTTCCATGGCGCGCGTCCACTTCCGTCCATGACGGCCGTCGGCCAGTTTTTTCCCGTGTCCACGTACAGCCCGTTCACGGGTCCGTGTAACGGTCCGTGTACGTGGCATGTGCATTGTACATGGTTTTGCCCCGTTTTCCATGGCGCGCGTCCACTTCCGTCCACGACGACCGTCGGCCAGTTTTTTTCCGTGTCCACGTACAGCCCGTTCACGGGTCCGTGTAAGGGTCCGTGTACGCGGCGTGTGCCATGCACGTGGTTTTGCCCAGATTTCCATGGCGCGCGTCCACTTCCGTCCACGACGGCAGTCGGCCAGTTTTTTCCCGTGTCCATGTACAGCCCGTTCACGGGTCCGTGTAAGGGTCCGTGTACGTGGCCTGTGCCACGTACGTGGATTTGCCCAGTTTTCCACGGCGCGCGTCCACTTCCGTCCACGACGGCAGTCGGCCAGTTTTTTCCCGTGTCCATGTACAGCCCGTTCACGGGTCTCTGTAAGGGTCCGTGTACGCGGCGTGTGCCACGTACGTGGTTTTGCCCAGTTTTCCATGGCGCGCGTCCACTTCCGTTCACGACGGGCGTCGGCCAGTTTTTTCCCGTGTCCACGTACAGCCCGTTCACGGGTCCGTGTAACGGTCCGTGTACGTGTCGTGTGCATTGTACGTGGTTTTGCCCCGTTTTCCATGGCGCGCGTCCACTTCCGTCCACGACGACCGTCGGCCAGTTTTTTCCCGTGTCCACGTACAGCCCGTTCACGGGTCTGTGTAAGGGTCTGTGTACGCGGCGTGTGCCATGTACGTGGTTTTGCCCACTTTTCCATGGCGCGCGTCCACTTCCGTCCACGACGGCCGTCAGCCAATTTTTTCCCGTGTCCACATACAGCCCGTTCACGGCTCGGGAAAGGGTCCGTGTACGTGGCGTGTGCGTTGTACGTGGTTTTGCCCCGTTTTCCATGGCGCACGTCCACTTCCGTCCACGACGGCCGTCGGCCAGTTTTTTCCCGTGTCCACGTACAGCCCGTTCACGGGTCTTTGTAAGGGTCCGTGTACGCGGTGTGTGCCACGTACGTGGTTTTGCCCAGTTTTCCATGGCGCGCGTCCACTTCCGTTCATGACGGGCGTCGGCTAGTTGTTTCCCGTGTCCACGTACAGCCCGTTCACGAGTCCGTGTAAGGGTCTGTGTACGTGGCGTGTGCCACGTACGTGGTTTTGCCCAGTTTTCCATGGCGCGCGTCCACTTCCGTTCACGACGGGCGTCGGCCAGTTTTTGCCGTGTCCACGTACAGCCCGTTCACAGGTCCGTGTAAGGGTCTGTGTACGTGGCGTGTGCATTGTACGTGGTTTTGCCCCATTTTCCATGGCGCGCGTCCACTACCGTCCACGACGACCGTTGGCCAGTTTTTTCCCGTGTCCACGTACAGCCCGTTCACGGGTCCATGTAAGGGTCTGTGTACGCAGCGTGTGCCATGTACGTGGTTTTTCCCACTTTTCCATGGCGCGCGTCCACTTCTGTCCACGACGGCCGTCAGCCACTTTTTCCCGTGTCAACGTACAACCCGTTCACGGCTCCGTGAAAGGGTCCGTGTACGTGGCGTGTGCGTTGTACGTGGTTTTGCCCCGTTTTCCATGGCACACGTCCACTTCCGTCCACGACGGTCGTCGGCCAGTTTTTTCCCGTGTCCACGTACAGCCCGTTCACGGGTCTGTGTAAGGGTCCGTGTACGCGGTGTGTGCCACGTACGTGGTTTTGCCCAGTTTTCCACGGCGCGCGTCCACTTCCGTTCACGACGGGCGTCGGCCAGTTTTATCCCGTGTCCACGTACAGCCCGTTCACGAGTCCGTGTAAGGGTCTGTGTACGTGGCATGTGCCACGTACATGGATTTGCCCAGTTTTCCATGGCGCGCGTCCACTTCCGTCCATGACGGCCGTCGGCCAGTTTTTTCCCGTGTCCACGTACAGCCCGTTCACGGGTCCGTGTAAGGGTCAGTGTACGTGGCATGTGCCTCGTACGTGGTTTTGCCCACCTTTCCATGGCGCGCGTCCACTTCCGTCCACGACGGTTGTCGGCCACTTTTTTCCCGTGTCCACGTACAGCCCGTTCACGGCTCCGTGAAAGGGTCCGTGTACGTGGTGTGTGCGTTGTACGCGGTTTTTCCCCGTTTTCCATGGCGCACATCCACTTCCGTCCACGACGGCCGTCGGCCAGTTTTTTCCCGTGTCCACGTACAGCCCATTCACGGGTCCGTGTAAGGGTCCGTGTACGTGGGGTGTGCCACGTACGTGGTTTTGCCCAGTTTTCCATGGCGCGCGACCACTTCCGTCGACGGCGGCCGTCGGGCACTTTTTCCCGTGTCCACGTACAGCCCGTTCACGGGTCCGTGTAAGGGTCCGTGTACGTGGCGTGTGCCACGTACGTGGTTTTGCCCACTTTTCCATGGCGCGCGTCCACTTCCGTCCACGACGGCCGTGAGCCACTTTTCTCCCGTGTCAACGTACAGCCCGTTCACGGGTCCCTGTAACGGTCCGTGTGCGTGGCGTGTGCCACGTACGTGGTTTTGTCCAGTTTTCCATGGCGCGCGTCCACTTCCGTCCACGACTGGCGTCGGCCAGTTTTTTCCCGTGTCCACGTACAGCCCGTTCACGGGTCCGTGTAAGGGTCCGTGTACGTGGCGTGTGCGTGTACGTGGTTTTGCCCAGTTTTCCGTGGCGCGCGTCCACTTCCGTCCATGAAGGCCGTCGGCTAGTTTTTTCCCGTGGCCACGTACAGCCCGTTCACGGGTCCGTGTAAGGGTCCGTGTACGCGGCGTGTGCCACGTACGTGGTTTTGCCCAGTTTTCCATGGCCTGCGTCCACTTCCGTTCACGACGGGCGTCGGCCAGTTTTTTCCCGTGTCCACGTATAGCCCGTTCACGGGTCCGTGTAACGGTCCGTGTACGTGGCGTGTGCATTGTACGTGGTTTTGCCCCGTTTTCCATGGCGCGCGTCCACTTCCGTCCACGACGACCGCGGCCAGTTTTTTCCCGTGTCCACGTACAGCCCGTTCACGGGTCCGTGTAAGGGTCCGTCTACGCGGCGTGTGCCATGTACGTGGTTTTGCCCAGTTTTCCATGGCGCGCGTCCACTTCCATCCACGACGGCCGTCGGCCAGTTTTTTCCCGTGTCCATGTACAGCCCGTTCACGGGTCCGTGTAAGGGTCCATGTACGTGGCGTGTGCCACGTACGTGGATTTGCCCAGGTTCCCATGGCGCGCGTCCACTTCCGTCCACGACGGCCGTCGGCCAGTTTTTCCCGTGTCCACGTACAGCCCGTTCACGGGTCTGTGTAAGGGTCCGTGTACGCGGCGTGTGCCACGAACGTGGTTTTGCCCAGTTTTCCATAGCGCGCGTCCACTTCCGTTCACGACGGGCGTCGGCCAGTTTTTTCCAGTGTCCACGTACAGCCCGTTCACGTGTCCGTGTAAGGGTGTGTGTACGTGGCGTGGTTTTGCCCAGTTTTCCATGGCGCGCGTCCACTTCCGTCCATGACGGCCGTCGGCCAGTTTTTTCCCGTGTCCACGTACAGCCCGTTCACGGGTCCGTGTAAGGGTCCGTGTACGTGGCGTGTGCCATGTACGTGGTTTTGCCCACTTTTCCATGGCGCGCGTCCACTTCCGTCCACGACGGCCGTCGGCCACTTTTTTCCCGTGTCCACGTACAGCCCGTTCACGGTTCCGTGAAAGGGTCCGTGTACGTGGCGTGTGCGTTGTACGTGGTTTTGCCCCGTTTTCCATGGCGCACGTCCACTTCCGTCCTCGACGGCCGTCGGCCAGTTTTTTCCCGTGTCCACATACAGCCCGTTCACGGGTCCGTGTAAGGCTCCGTGTACGTGGGGTGTGCCACGTACGTGGTTTTGCCCAGTTTTCCATGGCGCGCGACCACTTCCGTCCACGGTGGCCGTCGGGCACTTTTTCCCGTGTCCACGTACAGCCCATTCACGGGTCTGTGTAAGGGTCCGTGTATGTGGCGTGTGCCACGTACGTGGTTTTGCCCACTTTTCCATGGTGCGCGTCCACTTCCGTCCACGACGGCCATCAGCCACTTTTTTCCCGTGTCCACGTATAGCCCGTTCACGGGTCCGTGTAAGGGTCCGTGTACGTGGCATGTGCGTTGTACGTGGTTTTGCCCAGTTTTCCATGGCGCGCGACCACTTCAGTCCACGACGGCCGTCGGGCACTTTTTTTCCCGTGTCCATGTACAGCCCGTTCATGGGTCCGTGTAACGGTCCGTGTACGTGGCGTGTGCCACGTACGTGGTTTTGCCCACTTTTCCATGGCGCGCGTCCACTTCCGTCCACGACGGCCGTCGGCCACTTTTTTCCCGTGTCCACGTACAGCCCGTTCACGGGTCCGTGTAAGGGTCCGTGTATGTGGCGTGTGCCATGTACGTGGATTTGCCCAGTTTTCCATGGTGCGCGTCCACTTCCGTCCACGACGGCCGTCCGCCAGTTTTTTCCCGTGTCCACGTAAAGCCCGTTCACGGGTCCGTGTAAGGTTCCGTGTACGTGGCGTGTGCCACGTACGTGGTTTAGCCCACTTTTCCATGGCGCGCGTCCACTTCCGTCCACGACGGTCGTCGGCCAGTTTTTTCCCGTGTACACGTACAGCCCGTTCACGGGTCCGTGTAACGGTCCGTGTACGTGGCATGTGCATTGTACATGGTTTTGCCCCGTTTTCCATGGCGCGCGTCCACTTCCGTCCACGACGGTCGTCGGCCAGTTTTTTCCCGTGTCCACGTACAGCCCGTTCACGGGTCCGTGTAAGGGTCCGTGTACGTGGGGTGTGCCACATACGTGGTTTTGCCCAGTTTTCCATGGCGCGCGACCACTTCCGTCCACGACAGCCGTCGGGCACTTTTTTCCCGTGTCCACGTACAGCCCGTTCACGGGTCCGTGTAAGGGTCCGTGTAAGTGGTGTGTGCCACGTACGTGGTTTTGCCCACTTCTCCATGGCGCGCGTCCACTTCCGTCCATGACGGCTGTCTGCCACTTTTTCCCGTGTCCACGTAAAGCCCGTTCACGGCTTCGTGTAAGGGTCCGTGTACGTGGCGTGTGCATTGTACGTGGTTTTGCCCCGTTTTCCATGGCGCGCGTCCACTTCCGTCCACGACGGCCATCGGCCAGTTTTTTCCCGTGTCCACGTACACCCTGTTCACGGGTCCGCGTAAGGGTCCGTGTATGTGGGGTGTGCCACGTACGTGGTTTTGCCCAGTTTTCCATGGCGCGCGACCACTTCCGTCCACGTCGGCCGTCGGGCACTTTTTACCCATGTCCACGTACAGCCCATTCACGGCTCCGTGTAAGCGCCCGTGTACGTGGCGTGTGCCACATACGTGGATTTGCCCAGTTTTCCATGGCGCGCGTCCACTTCCGTTCACGACGGCCGTCGGCCAGTTTTTTCCCGTGTCCACGTACAGCCCGTTCACGGACCGTGTAAGGGTCCGTGTACGTGGCGTGTGCCATGTACGTGGTTTTGCCCACTTTTCCATGGCGCGCGTCCACTTCCGTCCACGACGGCCGTCGGCCACTTTTTTCCCGTGTCCACGTATAGCCCGTTCACGGCTCCATGTAAGGTCCGTGTACGTGGCGTGTACGTTGTACATGGTTTTGCCCCGTTTTCCATGGCGCGCGTCCACTTCCGTCCACGATGGCCGTCAGCCAGTTTTTTCCCGTGTCCACGTACAGCCAGTTCACGGGTCCGTGTAAGTAGGGTGTGCCACGTACGTGGTTTTTCCTAGTTTTCCATGGCGCGCGACCACTTCCGTCCACGACGACCATCGGGCACTTTTTTCCCGTGTCCACGTACAGCCCGTTCACGGGTCCGTGTAAGGGTCCGTGTACGTGGCGTGTGCCACGTACGTGGATTTGCCCAGTTTTCCATGGCGCGCGTCCACTTCCGTCCACGACGGCCGTCGGCCAGTTTTTTCCCGTGTCCACGTACAGCCCGTTCAGGGGTCCGTGTAAGGGTCCGTGTACGTGACGTGTGCCACGTACGTGGTTCTGCCCACTTTTCCATGGCGCGCGTCCACTTCCGTCCAGGACGGCCGTCGGCCACTTTTTCCCGTGTCCACGTACAACCCGTTCACGGCTCTGTGTAAGGGTCCGTGTACGTGGCGTGTGTGTTGTACGTGGTTTTTCCCCGTTTTCCATGGCGCGCGTCCACTTCCGTCCACGACGGCCATCGGCCAGTTTTTTCCCGTGTCCACGTACAGCCCGTTCACGGCTCTGTGTAAGGGTCCGTGTAAGTGGGGTGTGCCACGTACGTGGTTTTGCCCAGTTTTCCATGGCGCGCGACCACTTCCGTCCACGACGGCCGTCAGGCACTTATTTCCCGTCTCCACGTATAGCCCGTTCACGGGTCCGTGTAAGGGTCCGTTTACGTGGCGTGTGCCACGTACGTGGTTTTGCCCACTTTTCCATGGCGCGCGTCCACTTCCGTCCACGACGGCCGTCGGCCACTTTTTTCCCGTGTCCACGTACAGCCCGTTCACGGTTCCGTGAAAGGGTCCGTGTACGTGGCGTGTGCGTTGTACGTGGTTTTGCCCCGTTTTCCATGGCGCACGTCCACTTCCGTCCTCGACGGCCGTCGGCCAGTTTTTTCCCGTGTCCACATACAGCCCGTTCACGGGTCCGTGTAAGGGTCCGTGTACGTGGGGTGTGCCACGTACGTGGTTTTGCCCAGTTTTCCATGGCGCGCGACCACTTCCATCCACGGTGGCCGTCGGGCACTTTTTCCCGTGTCCACGTACAGCCCATTCACGGGTCCGTGTAAGGGTCCGTGTATGTGGCGTGTGCCACGTACGTGGTTTTGCCCACTTTTCCATGGTGCGCGTCCACTTCCGTCCACGACGGCCATCAGCCACTTTTTTCCCGTGTCCACGTATAGCCCGTTCACGGGTCCGTGTAAGGGTCCGTGTACGTGGCATGTGCGTTGTACGTGGTTTTGCCCAGTTTTCCATGGCGCGCGACCACTTCAGTCCACGACGGCCGTCGGGCACTTTTTTTCCCGTGTCCATGTACAGCCCGTTCATGGGTCCGTGTAACGGTCCGTGTACGTGGCGTGTGCCACGTACGTGGTTTTGCCCACTTTTCCATGGCGCGCGTCCACTTCCGTCCACGACGGCCGTCGGCCACTTTTTTCCCGTGTCCACGTACAGCCCGTTCACGGGTCCGTGTAAGGGTCCGTGTATGTGGCGTGTGCCACGTACGTGGATTTGCCCAGTTTTCCATGGTGCGCGTCCACTTCCGTCCACGACGGCCGTCCGCCAGTTTTTTCCCGTGTCCACGTAAAGCCCGTTCACGGGTCCGTGTAAGGTTCCGTGTACGTGGCGTGTTCCACGTACGTGGTTTTGCCCACTTTTCCATGGCACGCGTCCACTTCCGTCCACGATGGTCGTTGGCCACTTTTTTCCCGTGTCCATGTACAGCCCGTTCACGGCTCTGTGTAAGGGTCCGTGTACGTGGTGTGTGCGTTGTACGTGGTTTTGCCCCGTTTTCCATGGCGCGCGTCCACTTCCGTCCACGACGGTCGTCGGCCAGTTTTTTCCCGTGTCCACGTACAGCCCGTTCACGGGTCCGTGTAAGGGTCCGTGTACGTGGGGTGTGCCACATACGTGGTTTTGCCCAGTTTTCCATGGCGCGCGACCACTTCCGTCCACGACAGCCGTCGGGCACTTTTTTCCCGTGTCCACGTACAGCCCGTTCACGGGTCCGTGTAAGGGTCCGTGTACGTGGTGTGTGCCACGTACGTGGTTTTGCCCACTTCTCCATGGCGCGCGTCCACTTCCGTCCATGACGGCTGTCTGCCACTTTTTCCCGTGTCCACGTAAAGCCCGTTCACGGCTCCGTGTAAGGGTCCGTGTACGTGGCGTGTGCATTGTACGTGGTTTTGCCCCGTTTTCCATGGCGCGCGTCCACTTCCGTCCACGACGGCCATCGGCCAGTTTTTTCCCGTGTCCACGTACACCCTGTTCACGGGTCCGCGTAAGGGTCCGTGTACGTGGGGTGTGCCACGTACGTGGTTTTGCCCAGTTTTCCATGGCGCGCGACCACTTCCGTCCACGTCGGCCGTCGGGCACTTTTTACCCATGTCCACGTACAGCCCATTCACGGCTCCGTGTAAGCGCCCGTGTACGTGGCGTGTGCCACATACGTGGATTTGCCCAGTTTTCCATGGCGCGCGTCCACTTCCGTCCACGACGGCCGTCGGCCAGTTTTTTCCCGTGTCCACGTACAGCCCGTTCACGGACCGTGTAAGGGTCCGTGTACGTGGCGTGTGCCATGTACGTGGTTTTGCCCACTTTTCCATGGCGCGCGTCCACTTCCGTCCACGACGGCCGTCGGCCACTTTTTTCCCGTGTCCACGTATAGCCCGTTCACGGCTCCATGTAAGGTCCGTGTACGTGGCGTGTACGTTGTACATGGTTTTGCCCCGTTTTCCATGGCGCGCGTCCACTTCCATCCACGATGGCCGTCAGCCAGTTTTTTCCCGTGTCCACGTACAGCCAGTTCACGGGTCCGTGTAAGTAGGGTGTGCCACGTACGTGGTTTTTCCTAGTTTTCCATGGCGCGCGACCACTTCCGTCCACGACGACCATCGGGCACTTTTTTCCCGTGTCCACGTACAGCCCGTTCACGGGTCCGTGTAAGGGTCCGTGTACGTGGCGTGTGCCACGTACGTGGATTTGCCCAGTTTTCCATGGCGCGCGTCCACTTCCGTCCACGACGGCCGTCGGCCAGTTTTTTCCCGTGTCCACGTACAGCCCGTTCAGGGGTCCGTGTAAGGGTCCGTGTACGTGACGTGTGCCACGTACGTGGTTCTGCCCACTTTTCCATGGCGCGCGTCCACTTCCGTCCAGGACGGCCGTCGGCCACTTTTTCCCGTGTCCACGTACAACCCGTTCACGGCTCTGTGTAAGGGTCCGTGTACGTGGCGTGTGTGTTGTACGTGGTTTTTCCCCGTTTTCCATGGCGCGCGTCCACTTCCGTCCACGACGGCCATCGGCCAGTTTTTTCCCGTGTCCACGTACAGCCCGTTCACGGCTCTGTGTAAGGGTCCGTGTAAGTGGGGTGTGCCACGTACGTGGTTTTGCCCAGTTTTCCATGGCGCGCGACCACTTCCGTCCACGACGGCCGTCAGGCACTTTTTTCCCGTGTCCACGTATAGCCCGTTCACGGGTCTGTGTAAGGGTCCGTTTACGTGGCGTGTGCCACGTACGTGGTTTTGCCCACTTTTCCATGGCGCGCGTCCACTTCCGTCCACGACGGCTGTCTGCCACTTTTTTCCCGTGTCCACGTACAGCCCGTTCATGGCTCCGTGTAAGGGTCTGCGTACGTGGCGTGTGCGTTGTATGTGGTTTTGCCCCGTTTTCCATGGCGCGTGTCCACTTCCGTCCACGACGGTCGTCGGCCAGTTTTTTCCCGTGTCCACGTACAGCCCGTTCACGGCTCCGTGTAAGGGTCCGTGTACGTGGCGTGTGCGTTGTACGTGGTTTTTCCCCATTTTCCATGGCGTGCGTCCACTTCCGTCCATGACGGCCGTCGGCCAGTTTTTTCCCGTGTCCACGTACAGCCCGTTCACGGGTCCGTGTAAGGGTCCGTGTACGTGGGGTGTGCCACTTACGTGGTTTTGCCCAGTTTTCCATGGCGCACGACCACTTCCGTCCACGACGGCCGTCGGGCACTTTTTTCCCGTGTCCACGTACAGCCCGTTCATGGGTCCGTGTAAGGGTCCATGTACGTGGCGTGTGCCACGTACGTGGAGTTGCCCAGTTTTCCATGGTGCGAGTCCACTTCCGTCCACGACGGCCGTCGGCCAGTTTTTTCCGTGTCCATGTAAAGCCCGTTCACGGGTCCGTGTAAGGGTCCGTGTACGTGGCGTGTGCCACGTACGTGGTTTTGCCCACTTTTCCATGGCACGCGTCCACTTCCGTCCACGACGGCCGTCGGCCACTTTTTTCCCGTGTCCATGTACAGCCCGTTCACGGCTCTGTGTAAGGGTCCGTGTACATGTTGTGTGCGTTGTACGTGGTTTTGCCCCGTTTTCCATGGCGCGCGTCCACTTCTGTCCACGACGGCCGTCGGCCAGTTTTTTCCCGTGTCCACGTACAGCCCGTTCACGGGTCCGTGTAAGGGTCCGTGTATGTGGGGTGTGCCACATACGTGGTTTTGCCCAGTTTTCCATGGTGCGAGACCACTTCCGTCCACGACGGCCGTCGGGCACTTTTTTCCCGTGTCCACGTACAGCCCGTTCACGGGTCCGTGTACGTGGCGTGTGCCACGTACATGGTTTTGCCCACTTCTCCATGGCGCGCGTCCACTTCCGTCCACGACGGCTGTCTGCCACTTTTTCCCGTGTCCACGTACAACCCGTTCACGGCTCCGTGTAAGGGACCGTGTACGTGGCGTGTGCGTTGTACGTGGTTTTGCCCCGTTTTCCATGGCGTGCGTCCACTTCCGTCCACGACGGCCATCGGCCAGTTTTTCCCGTGTCCACGAACACCCCGTTCACGGGTCCGTGTAAGTGTTCGTGTACGTGGGGTGTGCCACGTACGTGGTTTTGCCCAGATTTCCATGGCGCGCGACCACTTCCGTCCACGATGGCCGTCGGGCACTTTTGCCCATGTCCACATACAGCCCGTTCACGGCTCCGTGTAAGGGCCCGTGTACGTGGCGTGTGCCACGTACGTGGATTTGCCCAGTTTTCCATGGCGCGCGTCCAATTCCGTCCACGACGGCCGTCGGCCACTTTTTCCCCGTGTCCACGTACAGTCCGTTCACGGGTCCGTGTCAGGGTACGTGTATGTAGGGTGTGCCACGTACGTGGTTTTTCCCAGTTTTCCATGGCGCGCGGCCACTTCCGTCCACAACGGCCGTCGGCCAGTTTTTTCCCGTGTCCACGTACAGCCCGGTCACGGACCGTGTAAGGGTCCGTGTACGTGGCGTGTGCCATGTACGTGGTTTTGCCCACTTTTCCATGGCTCGCGTCCACTTCCGTCCACGACGGCCGTCGGCCACTTTTTTCCCGTGTCCACGTACAGCCCGTTCACGGCTCCGTGTAAGGGTCCGTGTACGTGGCGTGTACATTGTACGTGGTTTTGCCCCGTTTTCCATGGCGCGCGTCCACTTCCGTCCACGATGGCCGTCAGCCAGTTTTTTCCCGTGTCCACGTACAGCCCGTTCACGGGGCCGTGTAAGGGTCCGTGTACGTGGCTTGTGCCACGTACGTGGATTTGCCCAGTTTTCCATGGCACACGTCCACTTCCGTCCATGACGGCCGTCGGCCAGTTTTTTCCCGTGTCCACGTACAGCCCGTTCACGAGTCCGTGTAAGGGTCCGTGTACGTGGCGTGTGCCACATATGTGGTTTTGCCCACTTTTCCATGGCGCGCGTCCACTTCCGTCCACGACGGTCGTCGGCCACTTTTTCCCGTCTCCACGTACAACCCGTTCACGGCTCTGTGTAAGGGTCCGTGTACGTGGCGTGTGCGTTGTACCTGGTTTTGCCCCGTTTTCCATGGCGCGCGTCCACTTCCGTCCACGACGGCCATCGGCCAGTTTTTTCCCGTGTCCACGTACAGCCCGTTCACGGGTCCGTGTAAGGGTCCGCGTACGTGCGTGTGCCACGTACGTGGTTTTGCCCACTTCTCCATGGCGCACGTCCACTTCCGTCCACGACAGCTATCTGCCACTTTTTCCCGTGTCCACGTACAACCCGTTCACGGCTCCGTGTAAGGGTCCGTGTACGTGGCGTGTGCGTTGTACTTGGTTTTGCCCCGTTTTCCATGGCGCGCGTCCACTTCCGTCCACGACGGCCATCGGCCAGTTTTTTCCCGTGTCCATGTACACCCCGTTCACGGGTCCGTGTAAGGGTCCGTGTACGTCGGGTGTGCCACGTATTTGGTTTTGCCCAGTTTTCCATGGCGCGCGACCACTTCCGTCCACGATGGCCGTCGGGCACTTTTGCCCATGTCCACATACAGCCCGTTCACGGCTCCGTGTAAGGGCCCGTGTACATGGCGTGTGCCACGTACGTGGATTTGCCCAGTTTTCCATGGCGCGCGTCCACTTCCGTCCACGCCGGCGTCGGCCACTTTTTCCCCGTGTCCACGTACAGTCCGTTCATGGGTCCGTGTAAGGGTACGTGTACGTAGGGTATGCCACGTACGTGGTTTTTCCCAGTTTTCCATGGCGCGCGACCACTTCCGTCCACGACGGCCGTCGGCCAGTTTTTTCCCGTGTCCACGTACAGCCCGGTCACAGACCGTGTAAGGGTCCGTGTACGTGGCGTGTGCCATGTACGTGGTTTTGCCCACTTTTCCATGGCGCGCGTCCACTTCCGTCCACGACGGCCGTCGGCCACTTTTTTCCCGTGTCCACGTACAGCCCGTTCACGGCTCCGTGTAAGGGTCCGTGTACGTGCCGTGTACGTTGTACGTGGTTTTGCCCCGTTTTCCATGGCGCGCGTCCACTTCCGTCCACGATGGCCGTCAGCTAGTTTTTTCCCGTGTCCACGTACAGCCCGTTCACGGGTCCGTGTAAGGGTCCGTGTACGTGGGGTGTGCCACGTACGTGGTTTTTCCCAGTTATCCATGGCGCGCGACCACTTCCGTCCACGATGACCATCAGGCACTTTTTTCCCGTGTCCACGTACAGCCCGTTCACGGGGCCGTGTAAGGGTCCGTGTACGTGGCGTGTGCCACGTACGTGGAGTTGCCCAGTTTTCCATGGCGCACGTCCACTTCCGTCCACGACGGCCGTCGGCCAGTTTTTTCCCGTGTCCACGTACAGCCCGTTCACGGGTCCGTGTAAGGGTCCGTGTACGTGGCGTGTGCCACGTACATGGTTTTGCCCACTTTTCCATGGCGCGCGTCCACTTCCGTCCACGACGGCCGTCGGCCACTTTTTCCCGTGTCCACGTACAACCCGTTCACGGCTCTGTGTAAGGGTCCGTGTATGTGGCGTGTGCGTTGTACGTGGTTTTGCCTCATTTTCCATGGCGCGCGTCCACTTCCATCCACGACGGCCATCGGCCAGTTTTTTCCCGTGTCCACGTAAAGCCCGTTCAGGGGTCCGTGTAAGGGACCATGTACGTGGGTTGTGCCACATACGTGGTTTTGCCCTGTTTTCCATGGCGCGCGACCACTTCCGTCCACGACGGCCGTCGGCCACTTTTTTCCCGTGTCCACGTACAGCCCGTTCACGGCTCCGTGTAAGGGTCCGTGTACGTGGCGTGTGCATTGTACGTGGTTTTGCCCCGTTTTCCATGGCGCGCGTCCACTTCCGTCCACGACGGCCGTCGGCCAGTTTTTTCATGTGTCCACGTACAGCCCGTTCACGGGTCCGTGTAAGTGGGGGGTGCCACGTACGTGGTTTTGCCCAGTTTTCCGTGGTGCGCGACCACTTCCGTCCACGACGGCCGTCGGGCACTTTTTACCCGTGTCCACGTACAGCCCGTTCCCGAGTCCGTGTAAGGGTCCGTGTACGTGGCGTGTGCCACGTACGTGGTTTTGCCCACTTCTCCATGGCGCGCGTCCACTTCCGTCCACGACCGCTGTCTGCCACTTTTTCCCGTGTCCACGTAAAGCCCGTTCACGGCTCCGTGTAAGGGTCCGTGTACGTGGCGTCTGCGTTGTACGTGGTTTTGCCCCGTTTTCCATGGCGCGCGTCCACTTCCGTCCACGACGGCCATCGGCCAGTTTTTTCCCGTGTCCACGTACACCCCGTTCACGGGTCCGTGTAAGGGTCCGTGTACGTGGGGTGTGCCACGTACGTGGTTTTCCCCAGTTTTCCATGGCGTGCGACCACTTCCATCCACGACGGCCGTCGGGCACTTTTTACCCATGTCCACGTACAGCCCGTTCACGGATCCGTGTAAGGGCCCGTGTACGTAGCGTGTGCCACGTACGTGGATTTGCCCAGTTTTCCATGGTGCGCGTCCACTTCCGTCCACGACGGCCGTCGGCCACTTTTTCCCCGTGTCCACGTACAGTCCATTCACGGGTCCGTGTAAGGGTCCATGTACGTAGGGTGTGCCACGTACGTGGTTTTTCCCAGTTTTCCATGGCGCGCGACCAGTTCCGTCCACGACGGCCGTCGGCCAGTTTTTTCCCGTGTCCACGTACAACCCGTTCACGGACCGTGTAAGAGTCCGTGTACGTGGCGTGTGCCATGTACGTGGTTTTGCCCACTTTTCCATGGCGCGCGTCCACTTCCGTCCACGACGGCCGTCGGCCACTTTTTTCCCGTGTCCACGTACAGCCCGTTCACGGCTCCGTGTAAGGGTCCGTGTACGTGGCATGTACGTTGTACGTGGTTTTGCCCCGTTTTCCATGGCGCGCGTCCACTTCCGTCCACGATGGCCGTCAGCCAGTTTTTTCCCGTGTCCACGTACAGCCCGTTCACGGGTACGTGTAAGGGTCCGTGTACGTGGGGTGTGCCACGTACGTGGTTTTTCACAGTTTTCCATGGCGCGCGACCACTTCCGTCCACGACGACCATCGGGCACTTTTTTCCCGTGTCCACGTACAGCCCGTTCACGGGTCCGTGTAAGGGTCCGTGTACGTGGCGTGTGGCACGTACATGGATTTGCCCAGTTTTCCATGGCGCGCGTCCACTTCCGTCCACGACGGCCGTCGGCCAGTTTTTTCCCGTGTGCACGTACAGCCCGTTCATGGGTCCGTGTAAGGGTCCGTGTACGTGGCGTGTGCCACGTACGTGGTTTTGCCCACTTTTCCATGGCGTGCGTCCACTTCCGTCCATGATGGTCGTCGGCCACTTTTTCCCGTGTCCACGTACAACCAGTTCACGGCTCTGTGTAAGGGTCCGTGTACGTGGCGTGTGCGTTGTACGTGGTTTTGCCCCGTTTTCCATGGCGCGCGTCCACTTCCGTCCATGACGGCCATCGGCCAGTTTTTTCCCGTGTCCACGTACAGCCCGTTCACGGGTCCATGTAAGGGTCCGTGTACGTGGGGTGTGCCACGTACGTGGTTTTGCCCAGTTTTCCATGGCGCGCGACCACTTCCGTCCACGACGGCCGTCAGGCACTTTTTTCCCGTGTCCACGTACAGCCCGTTCACGGGTCCGTGTATGGGTCCGTTTACGTGGCGTGTGCCACGTACGTGGTTTTGCCCACTTTTCCATGGCGCGCGTCCACTTCCGTCCATGACGGCTGTCTGCCACTTTTTTCCCGTGTCCACGTACAGCCCGTTCACGGCTCCGCGTAAGGGTCCGTGTACGTGGCGTGTGCATTGTACGTGGTTTTGCCCCGTTTTCCATGTCGCGCGTCCACTTCCATCCACGACGGCCGTCGGCCAGTTTTTTCCCGTGTGCACGTACAACCCGTTCACGGCTCCGTGTAAGGGTCCGTGTACGTGGCGTGTGCGTTGTACGTGATTTTTCCCCGTTTTCCATGGCATGCGTCCACTTCTGTCCATGACGGCCGTCGGCCAGTTTTTTCCCGTGTCCACGTACAGCCCGTTCACGGGTCCGTGTAAGGGTCCGGGTACGTGGGGTGTGCCACGTACGTGGTTTTGCCCAGTTTTCCATGGCGCGCGACCACTTCCGTCCACGACCGCCGTCGGGCACTTTTTTCCCGTGTCCACGTACAGCCCGTTCACGGGTCCGGGTAAGGGTCCGGGTACGTGGCTTGTGCCATGTACGTGGATTTGTCCAGTTTTCCATGGTGCGCGTCCACTTCCGTCCACGACGGCCGTCGGCCAGTTTTTTCCCGTGTCCACGTAAAGCCCGTTCACGGGTCCGTGTAAGGGTCCGTGTATGTGGCGTGTGCCACGTACGTGGTTTTGCCCACTTTTCCATGGCACACGTCCACTTCCGTCCACGACGGCCGTCGGCCACTTTTTTCCCGTGTCCATGTACAACCCGTTCACGACTCTGTGTGAGGGTCCGTGTACGTGGTGTGTGCGTTGTACGTGGTTTTGCCCCGTTTTCCATGGCGCGCGTCCACTTCCGTCCACGACGGCCGTCGGCCAGTTTTTTCCCGTGTCCACGTACAGCCCGTTCACGGGTCCGTGTAAGGGTCCGTGTACGTGGGTTGTGCCACATACGTGGTTTTGCCCAGTTTTCCATGGCGCGCGTCCACTTCCGTCCACGACGGCCGTCGGGAACTTTTTTCCCGTGTCCACGTACAGCCCGTTCACGGGTCCGTGTAAGGGTCCGTGTACGTGGCGTGTGCCACGTACGTGGTTTTGCCCACTTCTCCATGGCGCGCGTCCACTTCCATCCACGACGGCTGTCTACCACTTTTTCCCGTGTCCACGTACAACCCGTTCACGGCTCCGTGTAAGGGTCCGTGTACGTGGCGTGTGCGTTGTACGTGGTTTTGCCCCGTTTTCCATGGCGCGCGTCCACTTCCGTCCACGACGGCCATCGGCCAGTTTTTTCCCGTGTCCACGTACACCCCGTTCACGGGTCCGTGTAAGGGTCCATGTACGTGGGGTGTGCCACGTACGTGGTTTTGCCCAGTTTTCCATGGCGCGCGACCACTTCCGTCCACGACGGCCGTCGGGCACTTTTTACCCATGTCCACGTACAGCCCGTTCACTGCTCCGTGTAAGGGTCCGTGTACGTGGCGTGTGCGTTGTACATGGTTTTGCCCACTTTTCCATGGCGCGCGTCCACTTCCGTCCACGACGGCCGTCGGCCACTTTTTTCCCGTGTCCACGTACAGCCCGTTCACGGCTCCGTGTAAGGGTCCGTGTATGTGGCATGTACGTTGTACGTGGTTTTGCCCCGTTTTCCATGGCGCGCGTCCACTTCCGTCCACGATGGCCGTCAGCCAGTTTTTTCCCGTGTCCACGTACAGCCCGTTCACGGGTACGTGTAAGGGTCCGTGTACGTGGGGTGTGCCACGTACGTGGTTTTTCACAGTTTTCCATGGCGCGCGACCACTTCCGTCCACGACGACCATCGGGCACTTTTTTCCCGTGTCCACGTACTGCCCGTTCACGGGTCCGTGTAAGGGTCCGTGTACGTGGCGTGTGGCACGTACATGGATTTGCCCAGTTTTCCATGGCGCGCGTCCACTTCCGTCCACGACGGCCGTCGGCCAGTTTTTTCCTGTGTGCACGTACAGCCCGTTCATGGTCCGTGTAAGGGTCCGTGTACGTGGCGTGTGCCACGTACGTGGTTTTGCCCACTTTTCCATGGCGTGCGTCCACTTCCGTCCATGATGGCCGTCGGCCACTTTTTCCCGTGTCCACGTACAACCAGTTCACGGCTCTGTGTAAGGGTCCGTGTACGTGGCGTGTGCGTTGTACGTGGTTTTGCCCCGTTTTCCATGGCGCGCGTCCACTTCCGTCCATGACGGCCATCGGCCAGTTTTTTCCCGTGTCCACGTACAGCCCGTTCACGGGTCCGTGTAAGGGTCCGTGTACGTGGGGTGTGCCACGTACGTGGTTTTGCCCAGTTTTCCATGGCGCGCGACCACTTCCGTCCACGACGGCCGTCAGGCACTTTTTTCCCGTGTCCACGTACAGCCCGTTCACGGGTCCGTGTAAGGGTCCGTTTACGTGGCGTGTGCCACGTACGTGGTTTTGCCCACTTTTCCATGGCACACGTCCACTTCCGTCCACGACGGCCGTCGGCCACTTTTTTCCCGTGTCCATGTACAACCCGTTCACGACTCTGTGTGAGGGTCCGTGTACGTGGTGTGTGCGTTGTACGTGGTTTTGCCCCGTTTTCCATGGCGCGCGTCCACTTCCGTCCACGACGGCCGTCGGCCAGTTTTTTCCCGTGTCCACGTACAGCCCGTTCACGGGTCCGTGTAAGGGTCCGTGTACGTGGGTTGTGCCACATACGTGGTTTTGCCCAGTTTTCCATGGCGCGCGACCACTTCCGTCCACGACGGCCGTCGGGAACTTTTTTCCCGTGTCCACGTACAGCCCGTTCACGGGTCCGTGTAAGGGTCCGTGTACGTGGCGTGTGCCACGTACGTGGTTTTGCCCACTTCTCCATGGCGCGCGTCCACTTCCATCCACGACGGCTGTCTACCACTTTTTCCCGTGTCCACGTACAACCCGTTCACGGCTCCGTGTAAGGGTCCGTGTACGTGGCGTGTGCGTTGTACGTGGTTTTGCCCCGTTTTCCATGGCGCGCGTCCACTTCCGTCCACGACGGCCATCGGCCAGTTTTTTCCCGTGTCCACGTACACCCCGTTCACGGGTCCGTGTAAGGGTCCATGTACGTGGGGTGTGCCACGTACGTGGTTTTGCCCAGTTTTCCATGGCGCGCGACCACTTCCGTCCACGACGGCCGTCGGGCACTTTTTACCCATGTCCACGTACAGCCCGTTCACTGCTCCGTGTAAGGGCCCGTGTACGTGGCGTGTGCCACGTATGTAGATTTAACCAGTTTTCCATGGCGCGCGTCCACTTCCGTCCAGGACGGCCGTTGGCCACTTTTTCCCCGTGTCCACGTACAGTCCGTTCACGGGTCCGTGTAAGGGTCCGTGTACGTAGGGTGTGCCATGTACGTGGTTTTTCCCAGTTTTCCATTGCGCGCGACCACTTCCGTCCACAACGGCCGTCGGCCAGTTTTTTCCCGTGTCCACGTACAGCCCGGTCACGGACTGTGTAAGGGTCCGTGTACGTGGCGTGTGCCATGTACGTGGTTTTGCCCACTTTTCCATGGCGCGTGTCCACTTCCGTCCACGACGGCCGTCGGCCACTTTTTTCACGTGTCCACGTACAGCCCGTTCACAGCTCCGTGTAAGGGTCCGTGTACGTGGCGTGTACGTTGTACGTGGTTTTGCCCCGTTTTCCATGGTGCACGTCCACTTCCGTCCACGATGGCCGTCAGCCAGTTTTTTCCCCTGTCCACGTACAGCCCGTTCACGGGTCCGTGTAAGGGTCCGTGTACGTGGGGTGTGCCACGTACGTGGTTTTTCCCAGTTTTCCATGGCGCGCGACCACTTCCGTCCACGACGACCATCGGGCACTTTTTTCCCGTGTCCACGTACAGCCCGTTCACGGGTCCGTGTAAGGGTCCATGTACGTGGCGTGTGCCACGTACGTGGATTTGCCCAGTTTTCCATGGCGCGCGTCCACTTCCGTCCACGACGGCCGTCGGCCAGTTTTTTCCCGTGTCCACGTACAGCCCGTTCACGGGTCCATGTAAGGGTCCGTGTACGTGGCGTGTGCCACGTACGTGGTTTTGCCCACTTTTCCATGGCGCGCGTCCACTTCCGTCCACGACGGCCGTCGGGCACTTTTTTCCCGTGTCCACGTACAGCCCGTTCACGGGTCCGTGTAAGGGTCCGTGTACGTGGCGTGTGCCAGGTACGTGGTTTTGCCCACTTCTCCATGGCGCGCGTCCACTTCCATCCACGACGGCTGTCTACCACTTTTTCCCGTGTCCATGTACAACCCGTTCACGGCTCCGTGTAAGGGTCCGTGTACATGGCGTGTGCGTTGTACGTGGTTTTGCCCCGTTTTCCATGGCGCGCGTCCACTTCCGTCCACGACGGCCATCGGCCAGTTTTTTCCCGTGTCCACGTACACCCCGTTCACGGGTCCGTGTAAGGGTCCATGTACGTGGGGTGTGCCACGTACGTGGTTTTGCCCAGTTTTCCATGGCGCGCGACCACTTCCGTCCACGACGGCCGTCGGGCACTTTTTACCCATGTCCACGTACAGCCCGTTCACGGCTCCGTGTAAGGGTCCGTGTACGTGGCGTGTGCCACGTATGTAGATTTGCCCAGTTTTCCATGGCGCGCGTCCACTTCCGTCCAGGACGGCCGTTGGCCACTTTTTCCCCGTGTCCACGTACAGTCCGTTCACGGGTCCGTGTAAGGGTCCGTGTACGTAGGGTGTGCCATGTACGTGGTTTTGCCCAGTTTTCCATTGCGCGCGACCACTTCCATCCACGACGGCCGTCGGCCAGTTTTTTCCCGTGTCCACGTACAGCCCGTTCACGGGTCTGTGTAAGGGTCCGTGTACGTGGCACACGCCACATACGTGGTTTTGCCCACTTTTCCATGGCGCGCATCCACTTCCGTCCACGACGGCCGTCGGCCACTTTTTTCACGTGTCCACGTACAGCCCGTTCACAGCTCCGTGTAAGGGTCTGTGTACGTGGCGTGTGTGCTGTACATGGTTTTGCCCCGTTTTCCATGGCATGCGTCCACTTCTGTCCACGACGGCCGTCGGCCAGTTTTTTCCCGTGTCCACGTACAGCCCGTTCACGGGTCCGTGTAAGGGTCCGTGTACGTGGGGTGTGCCACGTACGTGGTTTTGCCCAGTTTTCCATGGCGCGCGACCTCTTCCATCCACGACGGCCGTCGGGCACTTTTTTCCCGTGTCCACGTACAGCCTGTTCACGGGTCCGTGTAAGGGTCCGTGTACGTGGCGTGTGCCACGTACGTGGATTTGCCCAGTTTTCCATGGTGCGCGTCCACTTCCGTCAATGATGGCCGTTGGCCAATTTTTTCCCGTGTCCACGTACAGCCCGTTCACGGGTCTGTGTAACGGTCCGTGTACGTGGCGTGTGCGTTGTACGCGGTTTTGCCCAGTTATCCATGGCGCGTGACCACTTTCATCCACGACGGCCGTCGGCTAGTTTTTTCCCGTGTCCACGTACAGCCCGTTCACGGATCCTTGCAAGGGTCCGTGTATGTGGGGTGTGCCACGTACGTGGTTTTGCCCACTTTTCCATGGCGCGCGTCCACTTCCGTCCACGACGGCCATCGGCCAGTTTTTTCCCGTGTCCACGTACACCCCGTTCACGGGTCCGTGTAAGGGTCCATGTACGTGGGGTGTGCCACGTACGTGGTTTTGCCCAGTTTTCCATGGCGCGCGACCACTTCCGTCCACGACGGCCGTCGGGCACTTTTTACCCATGTCCACGTACAGCCCGTTCACGGCTCCGTGTAAGGGTCCGTGTACGTGGCGTGTGCCACGTATGTAGATTTGCCCAGTTTTCCATGGCGCGCGTCCACTTCCGTCCAGGACGGCCGTTGGCCACTTTTTCCCCGTGTCCACGTACAGTCCGTTCACGGGTCCGTGTAAGGGTCCGTGTACGTAGGGTGTGCCATGTACGTGGTTTTGCCCAGTTTTCCATTGCGCGCGACCACTTCCATCCACGACGGCCGTCGGCCAGTTTTTTCCCGTGTCCACGTACAGCCCGTTCACGGGTCTGTGTAAGGGTCCGTGTACGTGGCACACGCCACATACGTGGTTTTGCCCACTTTTCCATGGCGCGCATCCACTTCCGTCCACGACGGCCGTCGGCCACTTTTTTCACGTGTCCACGTACAGCCCGTTCACAGCTCCGTGTAAGGGTCTGTGTACGTGGCGTGTGTGCTGTACATGGTTTTGCCCCGTTTTCCATGGCATGCGTCCACTTCTGTCCACGACGGCCGTCGGCCAGTTTTTTCCCGTGTCCACGTACAGCCCGTTCACGGGTCCGTGTAAGGGTCCGTGTACGTGGGGTGTGCCACGTACGTGGTTTTGCCCAGTTTTCCATGGCGCGCGACCTCTTCCATCCACGACGGCCGTCGGGCACTTTTTTCCCGTGTCCACGTACAGCCCGTTCACGGGTCCGTGTAAGGGTCCGTGTACGTGGCGTGTGCCACGTACGTGGATTTGCCCAGTTTTCCATGGTGCGCGTCCACTTCCGTCCATGATGGCCGTTGGCCAATTTTTTCCCGTGTCCACGTACAGCCCGTTCACGGGTCTGTGTAACGGTCCGTGTACGTGGCGTGTGCGTTGTACGCGGTTTTACCCAGTTATCCATGGCGCGTGACCACTTTCATCCACGACGGCCGTCGGCCAGTTTTTTCCCGTGTCCACGTACAGCCCGTTCACGGATCCTTGCAAGGGTCCGTGTATGTGGGGTGTGCCACGTACGTGGTTTTGCCCACTTTTCCATGGCGCGCGTCCACTTCCGTCCACGACGGCTGTCTGCCACTTTTTTCCCGTGGACACGTACAGCCCGTTTACGGCTCCGTGTAAGGGTCCGTGTACGTGGCGTGTGCCATGTACGTGGTTTTGCCCCGTTTTCCATGGCGCGCGTCCACTTCCGTCCACGACGGCCGTCGGCCAGTTTTTTCCTGTGTCCACGAACAGCCCGTTCACGGGTCCGTGTAAGGGTCCGTGTACGTGGGGTGTGCCACGTACGTGGTTTTGCTAAGTTTTCCATGGCGCGCGACCACTTCCGTCCACGACGGCCGTCGGGCACTTTTTACCCGTGTCCACGTACAGCCCGTTCACGGTTCCGTGTAAGGGTCCGTGTACGTGGTGTGTGCCACGTACGTGGATTTGCCCAGTTTTCCATGGCGCGCGTCCACTTCCATCCACGACGGCCGTCGGCCACTTTTTCCCCGTGTCCACGTACAGCCTGTTCACGGGTCCGTCTAAGGGTCCGTGTACGTGGGGTGTGCCACGTACGTGGTTTTGCCCAGTTTTCCATGGCGCCCGACCACTTCCGTCCACGACGGCCGTCGGCCAGTTTTTTCACATGTCCACGTACAGCCCGTTCACGGGCCGTGTAAGGGTCCGCGTACGTGGCGTGTGCCATGTATGTGGTTTTGCCCACTTTTCCATGGCGCGCGTCCACTTCCGTCCACGACGGCTGTCTGCCACTTTTTTCCCGTGGACACGTACAGCCCATTCACGGCTCCGTGTAAGGGTCCGTGTACGTGGCGTGTGCCACGTACGTGGTTTTGCCCCGTTTTCCGTGGCGCGCGTCCACTTCCGTCCACGACGGCCGTCGGCCAGTTTTTTCCCGTGTCCACGTACAGCCCGTTCACGGGTCCGTGTAAGGGTCCGTGTACGTGGGGTGTGCCACGTACGTGGTTTTGCCAAGTTTTCCATGGCACGCGACCACTTCCGTCCACGACGGCCGTCGGGCACTTTTTACCCGTGTCCACGTACAGCCCGTTCACGGTTCCGTGTAAGGGTCCGTGTACGTGGTGTGTGCCACGTACGTGGATTTGCCCAGTTTTCCATGGCGCGCGTCCACTTCCATCCACGACGGCCGTTGGCCACTTTTTCCCCGTGTCCACGTACAGCCCGTTCACGGGTCCGTGTACGTGGGGTGTGCCACGTACGTGGTTTTGCCCAGTTTTCCATGGCGCGCGACCACTTCCGTCCACGACGGCCGTCGGCCAGTTTTTTCCCGTGTCCACGTACAGCCCGTTCACGGGCCGTGTAAGGGTCCGTGTACGTGGCGTGTGCCACGTACGTGGTTTTGCCCACTTTTCCATGGCGCGCGTCCACTTCCGTCCACGACGGCCGTCGGCCACTTATTTCCCGTGTCCACGTACAACCCGTTCACGGGTCCGTGTAAGGGTCCGTGTACGTGGCGTGTGCGTGGTACGCGGTTTTGCCCAGTTTTCCGTGGTGCGCGTCCACTTTCGTCCACGACGGCCGTCGGCCAGTTTTTTCCCGTGTCCACGTACAGCCCGTTCATGGGTCCGTGTACGCGGCGTGTGCCACGTATGTGGTTTTGCCCAGTTTTCCATGGCACGCGTCCACTTCTGTTCACGACGGGCGTCGTCCAGTTTTTTCCCATGTCCACATAAAGCCCGTTCGCGGGTCCGTGTAACGGTCCGTGTACGTGGCGTGTGCGTTGTACGTGGTTTTGCCCCGTTTTCCATGGCGCGCGTCCACTTCCGTCCACGACGGCCGTCGGCCAATTTTTTCCCGTGTCCACGTACAGCCCGTTCATGGGTCCGTGTAAGGGTCCGTGTACGTGGCGTGTGCCACGTACGTGGTTTTGCCCCGTTTTCCATGGCGCACGTCCACTTCCGTCCATGATGGCCGTTGGCCAATTTTTTCCCGTGTCCACGTACAGCCCGTTCACGGGTCTGTGTAACGGTCCGTGTACGTGGCGTGTGCGTTGTACGTGGTTTTGCCCAGTTATCCATGGCGCGTGACCACTTTCATCCACGACGGCCGTCGGCCAGTTTTTTCCCGTGTCCACGTACAGCCCGTTCACGGATCCTTGCAAGGGTCCGTGTATGTGGGGTGTGCCACGTACGTGGTTTTGCCCACTTTTCCATGGCGCGCGTCCACTTCCGTCCACGACGGCTGTCTGCCACTTTTTTCCCGTGGACACGTACAGCCCGTTTACGGCTCCGTGTAAGGGTCCGTGTACGTGGCGTGTGCCATGTACGTGGTTTTGCCCCGTTTTCCATGGCGCGCGTCCACTTCCGTCCACGACGGCCGTCGGCCAGTTTTTTCCTGTGTCCACGTACAGCCCGTTCACGGGTCCGTGTAAGGGTCCGTGTACGTGGGGTGTGCCACGTACGTGGTTTTGCTAAGTTTTCCATGGCGCGCGACAACTTCCGTCCACGACGGCCGTCGGGCACTTTTTACCCGTGTCCACGTACAGCCCGTTCACGGTTCCGTGTAAGGGTCCGTGTACGTGGTGTGTGCCACGTACGTGGATTTGCCCAGTTTTCCATGGCGCGCGTCCACTTCCATCCACGACGGCCGTCGGCCACTTTTTCCCCGTGTCCACGTACAGCCCGTTCACGGGTCCGTCTAAGGGTCCGTGTACGTGGGGTGTGCCACGTACGTGGTTTTGCCCAGTTTTCCATGGCGCCCGACCACTTCCGTCCACGACGGCCGTCGGCCAGTTTTTTCACATGCCCACGTACAGCCCGTTCACGGGCCGTGTAAGGGTCCGCGTACGTGGCGTGTGCCATGTATGTGGTTTTGCCCAATTTTCCATGGCGCGCGTCCACTTCCGTCCACGACGGCTGTCTGCCACTTTTTTCCCGTGGACACGTACAGCCCATTCACGGCTCCGTGTAAGGGTCCGTGTACGTGGCGTGTGCCACGTACGTGGTTTTGCCCCGTTTTCCATGGCGCGCGTCCACTTCCGTCCACGACGGCCGTCGGCCAGTTTTTTCCCGTGTCCACGTACAGCCCGTTCACGGGTCCGTGTAAGGGTCCGTGTACGTGGGGTGTGCCACGTACGTGGTTTTGCCAAGTTTTCCATGGCACGCGACCACTTCCGTCCACGACGGCCGTCGGGCACTTTTTACCCGTGTCCACGTACAGCCCGTTCACGGTTCCGTGTAAGGGTCCGTGTACGTGGTGTGTGCCACGTACGTGGATTTGCCCAGTTTTCCATGGCGCGCGTCCACTTCCATCCACGACGGCCGTCGGCCACTTTTTCCCCGTGTCCACGTACAGCCCGTTCACGGGTCCGTGTAAGGGTCCGTGTACGTGGGGTGTGCCACGTACGTGGTTTTGCCCAGTTTTCCATGGCGCGCGACCACTTCCGTCCACGACGGCCGTCGGCCAGTTTTTTCCCGTGTCCACGTACAGCTCGTTCACGGGCCGTGTAAGGGTCCGTGTACGTGGCGTGTGCCACGTACGTGGTTTTGCCCACTTTTCCATGGCGCGCGTCCACTTCCGTCCACGACGGCCGTCGGCCACTTTTTTCCCGTGTCCACGTACAACCCGTTCACGGGTCCGTGTAAGGGTCCGTGTACGTGGCGTGTGCGTGGTACGTGGTTTTGCCCAGTTTTCCGTGGTGCGCGTCCACTTTCGTCCAAGACGACCGTCGGCCAGTTTTTTCCCATGTCCACGTACAGCCCGTTCATGGGTCTGTGTACGCGGCGTGTGCCACGTATGTGGTTTTGCCCAGTTTTCCATGGCACGCGTCCACTTCCGTTCACGACGGGCGTCGTCCAGTTTTTTCCCGTGTCCACATACATCCCGTTCGCGGGTCCGTGTAACGGTCCGTGTACGTGGCGTGTGCGTTGTACGTGGTTTTGCCCCGTTTTCCATGGCGCGCGTCCACTTCCGTCCACGACGGCCGTCGGCCAGTTTTTTCCCGTGTCCACGTACAGCCCGTTCACGGGTCCGTGTAAGGGTCCGTGTATGCGGCGTGTGCCACATACGTGGTTTTGCCCAGTTTTCCTTGGCGCGCGTCCACTTCCGTTCACGACGGGTGTCGGCCAGTTTTTCCCCGTGTCCACGTACAGCCCGTTCACGGGTCCGTGTAAGGGTCCGTGTATGCGGCGTGTGCCACGTACGTGGTTTTCCCCAGTTTTCCATGGCGCGCGTCCACTTCCGTTCTGGACGGGCGTCGGCCAGTTTTTTCCCGTGTCCACGTACCGCCCGTTCACGGGTCCGTTTAAGGGTCCATGTACGTGGCGTGTGCCACGTACGTGGATTTGCCCAGTTTTCCATGGCGCGCGTCCACTTCCGTCCACGACGGCCGTCGGCCAGTTTTTTCCCGTGTCCACGTAGAGCCCGTTCACGGGTCCGTGTACGTGGCGTGTGCCACGTACGTGGTTTTCCCCGCTTTTCCATGGCGCTGTCAGTGTACTAAAGTTGGGGGGTACCTTAGTACCCCGAACTTGTGCACGGGCAGTCGCAGCGACCCGCGGCAGGGCTTGCCGGGCATCCGCCAAGATCCTCCGCGGCTACTTTGATGCCATTCAAGAACAGAGTACTCAAGCTAAAGCCCCGGCAAGAGGAGCTTGCCGGGAAGGCCAACCAAGGCCCCGGAAAGGAAAGCTTACCGGGGAGAAAACAAAGGCCCCGACAAGAAGAGCTTGCCGGGAAGGCCGACCAAGGCACCTCCAGAGGACTTGCCGCGGCGCCCCGCGCGTCCCGGCAAGGCCCGACGGCCGGCAAGCTTGCCGGCACGACAAGAGGAGGACCGCGGCAAGGCACTTGCCGCAGCAAGATTGCCAACCAAACCCCAGCACATCCGGCGACGTGTCATCACAAGGCCATCCCAAAGGCACGTGGCGAGGCACTACACAGCTATGCGGGGCGAGGTGGCAAGCGGAGCTGACAGAGACGCCATCATGGCAACTGGAGGCTCACTTGACGGTCGCTTCTCTGCACTGTTGGGGCGACCGGACGGGCATTAAATGCCCTTGTCCCCTGCCGTCAGAGTTAGGTAGGGGACACTGTTGGTCACTGTTACACCGACCTGCATTTTTACCTTTCTACCCCCTCTTCTTACGCTGCCACCTGTTGGTGCCCCCTTTAGACTATAAAAGGGAGGCCCATGCGCACGTAGAAGGGGTTCGGTTCATCTGGAGACACAGGATTAGGGTTCATTCAGCATAGGGTTCGGTTCACCTGGAGACACAGGATTAGGGTTCATTCAACATAGGGTTCGATTCAACACACACACACACCACACCACCGTGCGCTCGCATTCGAGCAAGATCAAATAAAAACACAAAGCAACAGTAGGAGTTTTATCTCTCCGGAGAGCTCCGAAGCTGGGTAAAAATCGCCCGTCTCCCCAGCGCGCGCCTGGACCTCGATCTGCTCTGCGCGCGGCCTCCGCCCCCTCGCCGGACTAGAAGGGGCCCCCCGTGCCCCATAGGTGCTCGTGGCCACAGAGAGACCAGGCCCCGACATCTTTGGCGCGCCAGGTAGGGGGTGCGTCGAGGTCGTGAGCACCCAATCCGGTCTCCGCGCGTGCTGCATCAACGCCTTCATCAACATGCCACTGAAGAAGAAGCCTTCGGAGGTAGCCGCTCCGTCTACATCGATTCTGCCGCCACCGCCGGAGCGAACGGGCGGTGGAGTGGACGCCGGCGGAGGAGCGGGCGCCGACGGTGGGACTCACGTCGTCACCAGATCCAAAAACAAGGCCCCGCAAGCATCGGCGACCATGCAGACACCGCACCCTTCCCAGGAAGTGCAAGGTTGACAACGCCCCGGTGCTCCTAGCACCGTGCTCACGTTGGAACAAGGCCAAGCTGGCGGGTCGCGAGATGCTCGAGGTCAGCATGCTCGCCCGCATGCTGGCGCGAGAGAGGTACGGTCGCCAGGGCGGGGTGTTGCACCTCCCAATCCAGTTGGGAGTCCGAGCACATCCCGCTCCTCGCGCCGCTCGTCACCACCACCACCCAAGACAGCAGAGGAAGCGCTGGCCTCAGCCCAGCTGCTCCTAGACTACCCTCCGGCGCCGCACAAGATCGACGACTGGAGGATGACCATATACAGTCTCATTGCCTTCGCCAACGGCGACAAGCCCCAGCAACCGAGCGCATTGAGGCCCCGGCAAGGCGTCCAAGCGCAAGCCGACGCCGACAAGACCGCTGGGGGGGCCACCTCCGTGCACTCCCAGCCCCGAAGGCCAAGATCGCCGGCTCGTCGGATCAACCCCGACGGCGACTCCACCGCGTCGTCGGACTCGCGAACCCGACGCGATCAGCGCCACGTTCTCCAAGAACGGCAGCACGAAGACGCTCGCACTCGCTTCGAGCGCAGAAGGGAAACGCGACGTCAATCTGACCAGCGTGCCGGGCCCACCGTCGACATGCATGCACTAGGGGAGCCAGGCGACTTGCCGTACGCGGCAGGTTGCCCTGCGTTCACCCGCGAGCTGCGGCAAGTCCAGTGGCCCAAAACCAAGAACTTCAAGCCAGACGTGCCCGAGAAGTACGATGGCAGGATACATCCATCGGAGTTCCTCAGCATCTACACCATCGCGGTGCAGGCTGCCGGAGGGCGCGATGAGAAGATCCTCGCCAACTACTTCCCGCTGGTACTCAAGCCCAATGTCAGATCTTGGCTCATGCACTTGCCGAACGGTTCCATCTCTTCATGGGCGGACCTGTGTCATCAGTTTGTCGGTGCCTTCACGGGTGGCCACAAGCCTCATTGCCAGGAGAGTGACCTCCACTTGCTCGTCCAGAAGGAGGGGGAGCCCCTGCGCAAGTACATACAGAGATTCAGCCAGGTGCAATGCAACATCCCAGACGTCCACCCTGCCGCAGTTATCAGCGTCTTTCATCAGAACGTGCGTAACCGCAGGATGAGGGAGGAGATGGCGATGTGCAAGATCAGAGATGTCAGCGAGCTCTATGCTCTGGCCGACAAGTGTGCACGGGCTGAGGAGGGGAGGAAAATCCCCGGAGAGGTTGCAGGAGCAGAAGGATCTGACAGTGAGGATACCGCCCCGGCAAGGAAGAACCGGAGACGGAACAACAAGAAGAGAAAGACTAAGGATGTGCTAGCTGTTGAGCATTCCGGCAACGGAGGCGGCTCCGACAAGGCCAAGGCCGATGACTCTGGCGAGGCTGTGGTGGCCGCCGACAAGCAGGATGGCTCCGGCAAGCGGTATTGCAAGATCCACCGCACCAAGGGCCACGATCTCCAAACCTGCAAGAAAGTCGAAGAGATGGCGGAGCTGCAGAAAGCCGAGTACGAGCGCCGCGATAAGGAGAGAGCCCAGTGAGGTGGCGGAGGATCTGGCAAGAAGCTTCCCGCCCGGGGAGGACACCGCGGCAAGGCCAAGCCGCGGCGAGGAGATAGGCCTCCCCGCGGCAGCGACAAGGACGAAGATGAGGATGAGATGGAGGAAGATGAGACCGATGACCAAGAGTTTCAGAAGGCGACAGAGGTGCTGTGCATCGACGGCGGCGCCTCTCCGCACGCCTCGCACCGCCAACTCAAGCAGTGGGTGCGAGAGGTGAACGCAGCGGAGCCGTCCGTCGAGGCGCGCAAGCCTCTGAAATGGTCCGGCACGCCCATCATTTTCGATGTGGAGGACCACCCTGATCGCATCACTGCGGTCGGGTGCTTGCCGATGTTGGTCTCACCAACAATCCGCAACCTCAAGGTCACGAAGATGTTGGTTGACGGCGGGGCCGGCCTGAACCTGATTTCCTCCACAGTACTCAAGAAGCTCCAGATCCCCGACGGCGAGCTCGCGGAAACTGGTACCTTTCAAGGGATAAATCCGGGAAGGAGCAAGCCCAAGGGGAAGATCATGCTGCTAGTGACGTTTGGCAGCGAGCTGAATTTCAGGACAGAGAGGGTCACCTTCGATGTTGCTGATATCCCATTACCCTACAATGGGATACTCGGCCAACCAGCGCTTGCCAAGTTCATGGCAGCCTCTCACTACGCATACAACGTGCTCAAGATGCCTGGCCCGATGAGTGTCATTTCTGTCCAAGGTGACAAGAGGGATGCACTCATCTGCGCCGACAAGATCTACCGGGAAGCAGCAGCCGCAGTAGAGCGCGAGCCACTTGCCGCTGAAGATCCCCGGGGGAAGGAGAAACTCGAAGTCCGGCAAGTGCAGCCCTGATGCCCACTTCGGCAAGCGCACCTCCCCGGAGTGCTGCGCTGCCGTTGAGAGCGCACCATCGAGCTCCACCGACAAGTGCAAGAAAGCAAAGGCAGATCCGCCAAAGACCAAGCCTGCCAAGAACAGCTCTGGTACCTACTCCGGCAAGCATGCCTCCCCGGAGTGCCGCGCTACCGTCGAGGATGCACCATCGAGCTCCACCAGCCAGTAGGGCGAAGAAAGCGTCCAGTTTCAAGCTTTTGGATTGTATTCCCTGATAATCCGTACCTTGTACGAAGAACCTGTGTGCAGAAGGGTCGAATCGTGGCTAAGTTGCGCCCTTGATCCGTTTCGAGTCCGCTCAACGACGAAAGCGCGCCGCAACTAGCCCGACGAGTTCTTCCTGCCGGAAGCAACACCGCCAGCGGGCTGCTGATGTCCTGCACTCAGCAAGTGTGTTTGCGCCGGCAGGTTCCCTGAAAGCGCGGGGGGGGGGGGTGAAAACGTACAAGGGAAGAAGTCAAGGGAGGAGCGCGGCTTCGCCGGACCGCGGAAGACAGAAAAGCTAAGTCACCCGAGCTTGAGTGCATAGCTCTTTTTTTTAGTTTTAAGCGCTTATGTTATGTTCCTCGAACGTTCGTCCCTTGTACGAAAAACCCGTGCACTGAGGAGCTAACTCGTGGTTAAGTTGCTCCCTTGCTTTGTTTTCGAGTCCGCTCAACAATACAAGTGCGCTGCAATTGGCCCGAGAACGTTTCTTGCCGGGTACAACGCCGCCAGCGGGCTGCTGACGTTCCGCACTCAGCAAGTGTGTTAGCACCGGCAAGGTCCCTAGAAGCGTAGGGCAAAAACGTACAAGGGATGTAATGAAGTCGAGGATGTAACGTAGCAAGCCTTGCCATGGAACGTCCTTTGTATGAGAAACTTGTGCGCAGAGGAGCTAAATCGTGGTTAAGTTGCGCCCTTGCTTTGTTTTCGAGTCCGCTCGACAATGCAAGTGCGCTGCAACTGGCCCGAGGAGGTTTCTTGCCAGGTACAACACCGCCAGCAGGCTGCTGACATTCCGCACTCAGCAAGTGTGTTAGCGCCGGCAAGTTCCCTAGAAGCGTAGAATGTAAACATACAAAGGGCGAAACATGGCGTCGCATTGCCCAACTTGAAGTTACATTGCAAAGAGTAACTTATTATGGCGCTGTCTTAGTTATTTTTGTGACTATAATAACAGCGACAAGGAGAAACCAGAAGGGCGCACTGGCGAAGAGGCCCCGGCGAGCCGATTTCACTGGGGGCTGCGATTGCCAAGATCCCTACGCGGCAAGTCAGGGTCCCCGGGGGCTACAACGCTGGCGGCAAGGACAGAGCAAGGCGCACCGGCACCTAGGTCCCGGCGGAGCCAAAGTTGCCGGGGGCTGCAAATATCAAGATTCACCCCCGGCAAGCCAGAGTCGCCGGGGGCTGTAATACCAGATAAGTTTTTCATCCCTCGTCATGCATCCTCTTATGGGCTGGGGAAAGCGAGGCCGCGTCCCTGAACGATCATGCCTTGTACAAAAAAAACCTGTGCGCGGAGGAACCAGTTCGTAGCTAGTTGCGCACCGACCATTGTTCCGAGTCCGCTCGACAATATTGGGTGAACTGCGGCTAGCTCAACGACAAGGTTTCTTGTCGGTCGCGGCACCGCCGGCAGAGAACCAACTCGTAACTAGTTGCCTTACTGTCGTTTCGAGTCCGCTCAACGACTTAAGTAAGCCGCGACTAGCTCCGCGACAAGGTTTCCTGTCGGTTGCAGTTCCGTTGCCGAGGTTCCGCACTCGGCGCTCACGGCAAGGTGCCCGCGCCAGCAAGTTCCCTAAAAGCGTAGGGTGAAAACGTACAAGGCACACAATCAAGTAAAGGACTTAATCCGGCAAGCTTTCCCCTATTTTCATTAAAAAACATCCCAATTTAGTGCAAGTCCATGGAGGATGAAAAACATGATAGAGAGGATTACAAACTTTAAATACAGCTAGGGACCGAAGGCTTACAAATTAAAAGATAAGATGCCCATAATCCCTCTCCTGTTTTTCTCTTCAGGAGGTAGGTCAAGGAGGCCCCGGCAAGAGAAGCTTGCCGGGGAGGGCAAAAGAAGCACCTAGGCGAGCTACGGGTGCCAGAAGACACCAAGAGAACTTCCCGGGGACCGGCCAGGAGCTTGGCGGAGACGGAGGCGCCGGAGGCAGAGCTCGAAGACGGGGCGGCAGGACGTCAGCATGCTGTCGAGGGCACCTCGCCCTCGTGCCCCGACTTGACGGCCTTGCCGCCACCCCTCTTCCTCTTCCGCCACCTCCCCACGCCAGCCGCCCAAGGAGACGGCCCTGGGGAGTTCAGAAGGCCGGCGACCCGGATGATGGGGTCGCCGGTGGCACGCGCGAGGCAGCGTCCGACGCCTAGTCGGACCCGCCGTCCTCGTCGTCGCTGTCGCTCCCCTCCTCGTCACTCTCGCTCGAGGAGGGACCTTCGCTATCGGAGGAGCTGTCCACGCAGCATCTCACCCGGATGCCGGAGTCCCCGAAGACCTTGACGGCGAGAAGGTTGCCCTCCATTAACTTAAAATGGAGGGTAAACCCCGCCGTCAAGCTATGGATGCGGGCGAACGTCTTCCACCCTCGATTGAAGTACATCACGCCGGGGGCTGGGGATACGACACTAACTCGAGTGCCGCTGATCCCGCAGCCCCTCATGCGTAACTCCAGCATCCCGGGCGGGTCCGGTTCCATCGCGCTCGCAAACGGAGCCGGAAGCCGGAGGCGTCGATGAGGTGCCCGGCGCAGCTTGACGTAGAACTCCCAGGGGTCGTCCCCAATGTGGACCGCCTCGAGGAGAGGAGCCGCCGGCGGAGACGGGGGTGGCGCACCACCCCGGCCGCCTCTCCCCCGAGCGCCTCGGCCACGCCCTCGACCTCATCCTCGGCCTCGCCCCCTCCCTCTTCCCCTCGCGGCCGGCTCCGCCACCGCAGGGACGAGAGAGGGAAGGATGCGCTGTCTGGTGGCAACCCTCGCCGCCACCGACGAAGGGCCAGGGTTCCCTTTCTCCATGGCGAGTGGGAGAATGGGGAGCAGAAGTTAAAAAGAAAGAAGGAGATGAAGGAGTGTGGGCTTCTGTGCCCCCCTCCCTGCCCTTTATAAAGGAGCAGGGTGGGAGCCCGGCCGCCCCGGTCGGCGAATCAAGGCACGGGAGAGCGGGGAATCGGGGCCGACCCGCTGCCTCTGCTCACGCCGGCCCCGGATTCCCCAATCTCACCGTCCGTGACCCCAAGCGCATGGGAGCCGCGTGGCAGGGATGCAGTCCCGATTGGATGGGTGAGGCGGTCTCGCCCCACCCCGTGAGCATGGGAGCGGACGCCTCAAAAGCCGCGCACTGGCCCCGTCCAGTAAATGCACCACGCCCCCACGCCTACCTCCGTTTAGGTAGGAGGGCGTGGGCTGTCCCCTTCATCATGGCTTGATGCATGCTCGCGAGCCTCAGCCCCGCACGCGCCGCCCACGTCGCCCATGATGTCGCGTTTGACGCGTGCCACTCCGAGCGTGCGTGGCGGAAGCGGAGTCCGATTCTGTGTGGACCCAGGCAACGCGTGCCCGTGCACTGTTTTGGGCCTGGCCCAACAACGCTCGGCACCATGTATGGCCCAGGCCCGGGGGCTACTGTCGGTGTACTAAAGTAGGGGGGTACCTTAGTACCCCGAACTTGTGCACGGGCAGTCGCAGCGACCCGCGGCAGGGCTTGCCGGGCGTCCGCCAAGATCCTCCGCGGCTACTTTGATGCCATTCAAGAACATAGTACTCAAGCTAAAGCCCCGGCAAGAGGAGCTTGCCGGGAAGGCCAACCAAGGCCCCGGCAAGGAAAGCTTACCGGGGAGAAAACAAAGGCCCCGGCAAGAGGAGCTTGCCGGGAAGGCCGACCAAGGCACCTCCAGAGGACTTGCCGTGGCGCCCCGCGCGTCCCAGCAAGGCCCGACGGCCGGCAAGCTTGCCGGCACGACAAGAGGAGGACCGCGGCAAGGCACTTGCCGCGGCAAGATTGCCAACCAAACCCCAGCACATCCGGCGACGTGTCATCACAAGGCCATCCCAAAGGCACGTGGCGAGGCACTACACGGCCATGCGGGGCGAGGTGGCAAGCGGAGCTGACAGAGACGCCATCGTGGCAACCGGAGGCTCACTTGACGGTCGCTTCTCTGCACTGTTGGGGCCACCGGACGGGCATTAAATGCCCTTGTCCCCTGCCCTCTGAGTTAGGTAGGGGACACTGTTGGTCACTGTTACACCAACCTGCGTTTTTACCTTTCTACCCCCTCTTCTTACGCTGCCACCTGTGGTGCCCCCTTTAGACTATAAAAGGGAGGCCCATGCGCACGTAGAAGGGGTTCGGTTCATCTGGAGACACAGGATTAGGGTTCATTCAGCATAGGGTTCAGTTCATCTGGAGACACAGGATTAGGGTTCATTCAGCATAGGGTTCGGTTCAACACACACACACACCACACCACCGTGCGCTCGCATTCGAGCAAGATCAAATAAAAACACAAAGCAGCAGTAGGAGTTTTATCTCTCCGGAGAGCTCCGAAGCTGGGTAAAAATCGCCCGCCTCCCCAGCGCGCGCCCGGACCTCGATCTGCTCTGCGCGCGGCCTCCGCCCCCTCGCCGGACTAGAAGGGGCCCCCCGTGCCCCATAGGTGCTCGTGGCCACAGAGAGACCAGGCCCCGACAGGCGCGCATCCACTTCCGTCCACGACGGCCGTCGGCCACTTTTTTCCCGTGTCCACGTACAGCCCGTTCATGGCTCCGTGTAAGGGTCCGTGTACGTGACGTGTGCGTTGTACGTGGTTTTGCCACGTTTTCCATGGAGCACGTCCACTTTCGTCCACGACGGTCGTCGGCCAGTTTTTTCCCGTGTCCATGTACAGCCCGTTCACGGGTCCGTGTAAGGGTCCGTGTACGTGGGGTGTGCCACGTACGTGGTTTTGCCCAGTTTTCCATGGCGCGCGTCCACTTCCGTCCACGACGGCCGTCGGGCACTTTTTTCCCGTGTGCACGTACAGCCCGTTCACGGGTCCGTGTAAGGGTCCGTGTACGTGGCGTGTGCCACGTACGTGGTTTTGCCCACTTTTCCATGGAGCGCGTCCACTTCCGTCCATGACGGCCGTCCGCCACTTTTTTCTCGTGTCCACGTACAGCCCGTTCACGGGTCCGTGTAAGGGTCCGTGTACGTTGCGTGTGCGTTGTACGTGGTTTTGCCCAGTTTTCCATGGCGCCCGACCACTTCCGTCCACGACGGCCATCGGGCACTTTTTTCCGATGTCCACGTACAACCCGTTCACGGGTCCTTGTAAGGGTCCGTGTACGTGGCGTGTGCCACGTACGAGGTTTTGCCCACTTTTCCATGGCGCGCGTCCACTTCCGTCCACGACGGCCGCCGGCCACTTTTTTCCCGTGTCCACATACAGCCCATTCACGGCTCCGTGTAAGGGTCCGTGTACGTGGCCTGTGCGTTGTACGTGGTTTTGCCCCGTTTTTCATGGCGCGCGTCCACTTCCGTCCATGACGGCCGTTGGCCAGTTTTTCCCCGTGTCCACGTACAGCCCGTTCACGGGTCCGTGTAAGGGTCCATGTACGTGGGGTGTGCCACATACGTGGTTTTTGCCCAGTTTTCCATGGCGCGCGACCACTTCCGTCCACGACGGCCGTCGGGCATTTTTTTCCCGTGTCCACATACAGCCCGTTCACGGGTGCGTGTAAGGGTCCGTGTACGTGGCGTGTGCCACGTACGTGGATTTGCCTAGTTTTCCATGGCGAGCGTCCACTTCCGTCCACGATGGCCGTCGGCCAGTTTTTTCCCGTGTCCACGTACAGCCCGTTCACGGGTCTGTGTAAGGGTACGTGTACGTGGCACACGCCACGTACGTGGTTTTGCCCACTTTTCCATGGCGCACATCCACTTCCGTCCACGACGGCCGTCGGCCACTTTTTTCTCGTGTCCACGTACAGCCCATTCACGGCTCTGTGTAAGGGTCCGTGTATGTGGCATGTGCGTTGTACATGGTTTTGCCCCGTTTTCCATGGCGCGCGTCCACTTCCGTCCACGACGGCCGTCGGGCACTTTTTTCCCGTGTCCACGTACAGCCCGTTCACGGGTCCGTGTAAGGGTCCGTGTACGTGGCGTGTGCCACGTACGTGGTTTTGCCCACTTTTCCATGGCGCGCGTCCACTTCCGTCCACGACGGCCATCCGCCACTTTTTTCCCGTGTCCACGTACAGCCCGTTCACGGGTCCGTGTAAGGGTCCGTGTACGTTGCGTGTGCGTTGTACGTGGTTTTGCCCAGTTTTCCGTGGCGCCCGACCACTTCCGTCCACGACGGCCATCGGGCACTTTTTTCCGATGTCCACGTACAGCCCGTTCACAGGTCTTTGTAAGGGTCCGTGTACGTGGCGTGTGCCACGTACGTGGTTTTGCCCACTTTTCCATGGCGCGCGTCCACTTCCGTCCACGACGGCCGCCGGCCACTTTTTTCCCGTGTCCACATACAGCCCATTCACGGCTCCGTGTAAGGGTCCGTGTACGTGGCCTGTGCGTTGTACGTGGTTTTGCCCCGTTTTTCATGGCGCGCGTCCACTTCCGTCCATGACGGCCGTTGGCTAGTTTTTCCCCGTGTCCACGTACAGCCCGTTCACGGGTCCGTGTAAGGGTCCATGTACGTGGGGTTTGCCACATACGTGGTTTTTGCCCAGTTTTCCATGGCGCGCGACCACTTCCGTCCACGATGGCCGTCGGGCATTTTTTTTCCCGTGTCCACGTACAGCCCGTTCACGGGTCCGTGTAAGGGTCCGTGTACGTGGCGTGTGCCACGTATGTGGATTTGCCCAGTTTTCCGTGGCGAGCGTCCACTTCCGTCCACGATGGCCGTCGGCCAGTTTTTTCCCGTGTCCACGTACAGCCCGTTCACGGGTCTGTGTAAGGGTCCGTGTACGTGGCACACGCCACGTACGTGGTTTTGCCCACTTTTCCATGGCGCACATCCACTTCCGTCCACGACGGCCGTCGGCCACTTTTTTCTCGTGTCCACGTACAGCCCGTTCACGGCTCTGTGTAAGGGTCCGTGTATGTGGCACGTGCGTTGTACATGGTTTTGCCCCGTTTTCCATGGCGCGCGTCCACTTCCGTCCACGACGGCCGTCGGCCAGTTTTTTCCCGTGTCCACGTACAGCCCGTTCACGGGTCCATGTAAGGGTCCGTGTACGTGGCGTGTGCCACGTACGTGGATTTGCCCAGTTTTCCATGGCGAGCGTCCACTTCCGTCCACGACGGCCGTCGGCCAGTTTTTTCCTGTGTCCACGTACAACCCGTTCACGGGTCTGTGTAAGGGTCCGTGTACGTGGCACACGCCACGTACGTGGTTTTGCCCACTTTTCCATGGCGCGCATCCACTTCCGTCCACGACGGCCGTCGGCCACTTTTTTCTCGTGTCCACGTACAGCCCGTTCACGGCTCTGTGTAAGGGTCCGTGTACGTGGGGTGTGCCACGTACATGGTTTTGCCCAGTTTTCCATGGCGCGCGACCACTTCCGTCCACAACGGCCGTCGGGCACTTTTTTTCCCGTGTCCACGTACAGCCCGTTCACGAGTCCGTGTAAGGGTCCGTGTACGTGGCGTGTGCCACGTACGTGGTTTTGCCCACTTTTCCATGGCGCGCGTCCACTTCGGTCCACGACGGCTGTCTGCCACTTTTTTCCTGTGTCCACATACAGCGCGTTCACGGCTCCGTGTAAGGGTCCGTGTACGTGGCCTGTGTGTTGTACGTGGTTTTGCCCCGTTTTCCATGGCGCGCGTCCACTTCTCTCCATGACGGCCGTTGGCCAGTTTTTTCCCGTGTCCACATACAGCCTGTTCACGGGTCCGTGTAAGGGTCCGTGTACGTGGAGTGTGCCACGTACATGGTTTTGCCCAGTTTTCCATGGCGCGCGACCACTTCCGTCCACGACGGCCGTCGGGCACTTTTTTCCCGTGTCCACGTATAGCCCGTTCACGGGTCCGTGTAAGGGTCCGTGTACGTGGCGTGTGCCACATACGTGGATTTGCCCAGTTTCCCATGGCGCGCGTCCACTTCCGTCCACGACGGCCGTCGGCCAGTTTTTCCCGTGTCCACGTACAGCCCGTTCACGGGTCCGTGTACGTGGCGTGTGCCACGTACGTGGTTTTGCCCACTTTTCCATGGCGCGCGTCCACTTTCGTCCACGACGGCCGTCGGCCACTTTTTTCCCGTGTCCACGTACAGCCCGTTCACGGGTCCGTGTAAGGGTCCATGTACGTGGGGTGTGCGTTTTACGTGGTTTTGCCCCGTTTTCCATGGCGCGCGTCCACTTCCGTCCACGACGGCCGCCGGCCAGTTTTTTCCCGTGTCCACGTACAGCCCGTTCACGGGTCCGTGTAAGGGTCCGTGTACGTGGGGTGTGCCACGTACATGGTTTTGCCCAGTTTTGCATGGCGCACGACCACTTCCGTCCACGACGGCCGTCGGCCACTTTTTTCCCGTGTCCACGTACAGCCCGTTCACGGGTCCGTGTAAGGGTCCGTGTACGTGGCGTGTGCCACGTACGTGGTTTTGCCCACTTTTCCATGCCGCGCGTCCACTTCCGTCCACGACGGCTGTCTGCCACTTTTTCCCCGTGTCCACGTACAGCCCGTTCACGGCTCCGTGTAAGGGTCCGTGTACGTGGCCTGTGCGTTGTACGTGGTTTTGCCCCATTTTCCATGGCGCGCGTCCACTTCCGTCCATGACGGCCATTGGCCAGTTTTTTCCCGTGTCCACGTACAGCCCGTTCAAGGGTCCGTGTAAGGGTCCATGTACGTGGCGTGTGCCACGTACGTGGATTTGCCCAGTTTTCCATGGCGCGCGTCCACTTCCGTCCACGACGGCCGTCGGCCAGTTTTTTCCCGTGTCCACGTACAGCCCGTTCACGGGTCCGTGTAAGGGTCCATGTACGTGGGGTGTGCCACGTACATGGTTTTGCCCAGTTTTCCATGGCTCGCGACCACTTCCGTCCACGACGGCCGTCGGGCACTTTTTTTCCCGTGTCCACTTACAGCCCGTTCACGGGTCCGTGTAAGGGTCCGTGTACGTGGCGTGTGCCACGTACGTGGATTTGCCCAGTTTTCCATGGCGAGCGTCCACTTCCGTCCACGATGGCCGTCGGCCAGTTTTTTCCCGTGTCCACGTACAGCCCGTTCACGGGTCTGTGTAAGGGTCCGTGTACGTGGCACACGCCACGTACGTGGTTTTGCCCACTTTTCCATGGCGCGCATTCACTTCCGTCCACGACGGCCGTCGGCCACTTTTTTCTCGTGTCCACGTACAGCCCGTTCACGGCTCTGTGTAAGTGTCCGTGTACGTGGTATGTGCGTTGTACATGGTTTTGCCCCGTTTTCCATGGCGCGCGTCCACTTCCGTCCACGACGGCCATCGGCCAGTTTTTTCCCGTGTCCACGTACAGCCCGTTCACGGGTCCGTGTAAGGGTCCGTGTACGTGGGGTGTGCCACGTACATAGTTTTGCCCAGTTTTCCATGGCGCGCGACCACTTCCGTCCACGACGGCCGTCGGGCACTTTTTTCCCGTGTCCACGTACAACCCGTTCACGGGTCCGTGTAAGGGTCCGTGTACGTGGCGTGTGCCACGTACGTGGTTTTTCCCACTTGTCCATGGCGCGCGTCCACTTCCGTCCACGACGGCTGTCTGCCACTTTTTTCCTGTGTCCACATACAGCCCGTTCATGGCTCCGTGTAAGGGTCCGTGTACGTGGCCTGTGCGTTGTACGTGGTTTTGCCCCGTTTTCCATGGCGCGCGTTCACTTCTGTCCATGACGGCCGTTGGCCAGTTTTTTCCCGTGTCCACGTACAGCCCGTTCACGGGTCCATGTAACGGTCCGTGTACATGGGGTGTGCCACGCACGTGGTTTTGCCCAGTTTTCCATGGCGCGCGACCACTTCCGTCCACGACGGTCGTCGGGCACTTTTTTCCCGTGTCCACGTATAGCCCGTTCACGGGTCCGTGTAAGGGTCCGTGTACGTGGCGTGTGCCACATACGTGGATTTGCCCAGTTTCCCATGGCGCAGTCCACTTCCGTCCACGACGGCCGTCGGCCAGTTTTTCCCGTGTCCACGTACAGCCCGTTCACGGGTCCGTGTACGTGGCGTGTGCCACGTACGTGGTTTTGCCCACTTTTCCATGGCGCGCGTCCACTTCCGTCCACGTCGGCCGTCAGCCACTTTTTTCCCGTGTCCATGTACAGCCCGTTCACGGGTCCGTGTAAGGGTCCGTGTACGTGGGGTGTGCGTTGTACGTGGTTTTGCCCCGTTTTCCATGGCGCGCGTCCACTTCCGTCCACGACGGCCGCCGGCCAGTTTTTTCCCGTGTCCATGTACAGCCCGTTCACGTGTCCGTGTAAGGGTCCGTGTACGTGGGGTGTGCCACGTACATGGTTTTGCCCAGTTTTTCATGGCGCACGACCACTTCCGTCCACGATGGCCGTCGGCCACTTTTTTCCCGTGTCCACGTACAGCCCGTTCACGGGTCCGTGTAAGGGTCCATGTACGTGGCGTGTGCCACGTACGTGGTTTTGCCCACTTTTCCATGCCGCGCGTCCACTTCCATCCACGACGGCTGTCTGCCACTTTTTCCCCGTGTCCACGTACAACCCGTTCACGGCTCCGTGTAAGGGTCCGTGTACGTGGCCTGTGCGTTGTACGTGGTTTTGCCCCGTTTTCCATGGCGCGCGTCCACTTCCGTCCATGACGGCCATTGGCCAGTTTTTTCCCGTGTCCACGTACAGCCCGTTCACGGGTCCGTGTAAGGGTCCATGTACGTGGCGTGTGCCACGTACGTGGATTTGCCCAGTTTTCCATGGCGCGCGTCCACTTCCGTCCACGACGGCCGTCGGCCAGTTTTTTCCCGTGTCCAGGTACAGCCCGTTCACGGGTCCGTGTAAGGGTCCGTGTACGTGGGGTGTGCCACGTACGTGGTTTTGCCCAGTTTTCCATGGCGCGCGACCACTTCCGTCCACGACGGCCGTCGGGCACTTTTTTTCCCGTGTCCACTTACAGCCCGTTCACGGGTCCGTGTAAGGGTCCGTGTACGTGGCGTGTGCCACGTACGTGGATTTGCCCAGTTTTCCATGGCGAGCGTCCACTTCCGTCCACGACGGCCGTCGGCCAGTTTTTTCCCGTGTCCACGTACAGCTCGTTCACGGGTCTGTGTAAGGGTCTGTGTACGTGGCACATGCCACGTACGTGGTTTTGCCCACTTTTCCATGGCGCGCGTCCACTTCCGTCCACGACGGCTGTCTGCCACTTTTTTCCTGTGTCCACATACAGCCCGTTCACGGCTCCGTGTAAGGGTCCGTGTACGTGGCCTGTGCGTTGTACGTGGTTTTGCCCCGTTTTCCATGGCGCGCGTCCACTTCTGTCGATGACGGCCGTTGGCCAGTTTTTTCCCGTGTCCACGTACAGCCCGTTCACGGGTCCGTGTAAGGGTCCGTGTACGTGGGGTGTGCCACGTACGTGGTTTTGCCCAGTTTTCCATGGCGCGCGACCACTTCCGTCCACGACGGCCGTCGGGCACTTTTTTCCCGTGTCCACGTATAGCCCGTTCACGGGTCCGTGTAAGGGTCTGTGTACGTGGCGTGTGCCACATACGTGGATTTGCCCAGTTTCCCATGGCGCCCGTCCACTTCCGTCCACGACGGCCGTCGGCCAGTTTTTCCCGTGTCCACGTACAGCCCGTTCACGGGTCCGTGTACGTGGCGTGTGCCACGTACGTGGTTTTGCCCACTTTTCCATGGCGCGCGTCCACTTCCGTCCACGACGGCCGTCGGCCACTTTTTTCCCGTGTCCACGTACAGCCCGTTCACGGGTCCGTGTAAGGGTCCGTGTACGTGGGGTGTGCGTTGTACGTGGTTTTGCCCCGTTTTCCATGGCGCGCGTCCACTAACGTCCACGACGGCCGCCGGCCAGTTTTTTCCTGTGTCCACGTACAGCCCGTTCATGGGTCCGTGTAAGGGTCCGTGTACGTGGGGTGTGCCACGTACATGGTTTTGCCCAGTTTTTCATGGCGCACGACCACTTCCGTCCACGACGGCCATCGGGCACGTTTTTCCCGTGTCCACGTACAGCCCGTTCACGGGTCCGTGTAAGGGTCCGTGTACGTGGCGTGTGCCACGTACGTGGTTTTTCCCACTTTTCCATGCCGCGCGTCCACTTCCGTCCACGACGGCTGTCTGCCACTTTTTCCCCGTGTCCACGTACAGCCCGTTCACGGCTCCGTGTAAGGGTCCGTGTACGTGGCCTGTGCGTTGTACGTGGTTTTGCCCCGTTTTCCATGGCGCGCGTCCACTTCTGTCCATGACGGCCGTTGGCCAGTTTTTTCCCGTGTCCACGTACAGCCCGTTCACGGGTCCGTGTAAGGGTCCGTGTACGTGGGGTGTGCCACGTACGTGGTTTTGCCCAGTTTTCCATGGCGCGCGACCACTTCCGTCCACGACGGCCGTCGGGCACTTTTTTCCCGTGTCCACGTACAGCCCGTTCACGGGTCCGTGTAAGGGTCCGTGTACGTGGCGTGTGCCACGTACGTGGATTTGCCCAGTTTTCCATGGCGCGCGTCCACTTCCGTCCACGACGGCCGTCGACCAGTTTTTTCCCGTGTCCACGTACAGCCCGTTCACGGGTCCGTGTACGTGGCGTGTGCCACGTACGTGGTTTTGCCCACTTTTCCATGGCGCGCGTCCACTTCCGTCCACGACGGCCGTCGGCCACTTTTTTCCCGTGTCCACGTACAGCCCGTTCACGGCTCTGTGTAAGGGTCCGTGTACATGGCGTGTGCGTTGTACGTGGTTTTGCCCCGTTTTCCATGGCGCGCGTCCACTTCCGTCCACGACGGCCGCCGGCCAGTTTTTTCCGGTGTCGACGTACAGCCCGTTCACAGGTCCGTGTAAGGGTCCGTGTACGTGGGGTGTGCCACGTACATGGTTTTGCCCAGTTTTTCATGGCGCGCGACCACATCCGTCCACGATGGCCGTCGGGCACTTTTTTCCCGTGTCCACGTACAACACGTTCACGGGTCCGTGTAAGGGTCCGTGTACGTGGCGTGTGCCACGTACGTGGTTTTGCCCACTTTTCCATGGCGCGCGTCCACTTCCGTCCACGACGGCTGTCTGCCACTTTTTCCTCGTGTCCACGTACAGCCCGTTCACGGCTCCGTGTAAGGGTCCGTGTACGTGGCCTGTGCGTTGTACGTGGTTTTGCCCCGTTTTCCATGGCGCGCATACACTTCCGTCCATGACGGCCATTGGCCAGTTTTTTCCCGTGTCCACGTACAGCCCGTTCACGGGTCCGTGTAAGGGTCCGTGTACGTGGGGTGTGCCACGTACGTGGTTTTGCCCAGTTTTCCATGGCGCGCGACCACTTCCGTCCACGACGGCCGTCGGGCACTTTTTACCCGTGTCCACCTACAGCCCGTTCACGGGTCCGTGTAAGGGTCCGTGTACGTGGCGTGTGCCACGTACGTGGATTTGCCCAGTTTTCCATGGCGCGCGTCCACTTCCGTCCACGACGGCCGTCGACCAGTTTTTTCCCGTGTCCACGTACAGCCCGTTCACGGGTCCGTGTACGTGGCGTGTGCCACGTACGTGGTTTTGCCCACTTTTCCATGGCGCGCGTCCACTTCCGTCCACGACGGCCGTCGGCCACTTTTTTCCCGTGTCCACGTACAGCCCGTTCACGGCTCTGTATAAGGGTCCGTGTACATGGCGTGTGCGTTGTACGTGGTTTTGCCCCGTTTTCCATGGCGCGCGTCCACTTCCGTCCACGACGGCCGCCGGCCAGTTTTTTCCGGTGTCGACGTACAGCCCGTTCACGGGTCCGTGTAAGGGTCCGTGTACGTGGGTTGTGCCACGTACATGGTTTTGCCCAGTTTTTCATGGCGCGCGACCACATCCGTCCACGATGGCCGTCGGGCACTTTTTTCCCGTGTCCACGTACAACACGTTCACGGGTCCGTGTAAGGATCCGTGTACATGGCGTGTGCCACGTACGTGGTTTTGCCCACATTTCCATGGCGCGCGTCCACTTCCGTCCACGATGGTTATCTGCCACTTTTTTCTCGTGTCCACGTACAGCCCGTTCACGGCTCCGTGTAAGGGTCCGTGTATGTGGCGTGTGCGTTGTACGTGGTTTTGCCCCATTTTCCATGGCGCGCATACACTTCCGTCCACGACGGCCGTCGGCCAGTTTTTTCCCGTGTACACGTACAGCCCGTTCTCGAGTCCGTGTAAGGGTCTCTCTACGTGGGGTGTGCCACATACGTGGTTTTGCCCAGTTTTCCATGGTGCGCGACCACTTCCGTCCATGACGGCCGTCGGGCACTTTTTACCCGTGTCCACGTACAACCCATTCACGGCTCCGTGTAAGGGTCCGTGTACGTGGCGTGCGCCACGTACGTGGATTTGCCCAGTTTTCCATGGCACGCGTCCACTTCCGTCCACGATGGCCGTCGGCCACTTTTTCCCCGTGTCCACGTATAGCCTGTTCACAGGTCCGTGTAAGGGTCTGTGTATGTGGGTTGTGCCACGTACGTGGTTTTGCCCAGTTTCCCATGGCCCGCGACCACTTCCGCCCACGACGGCCGTCGGCCAGTTTTTTCCCGTGTCCACGTACAGCCCGTTCACGGGCCGTGTAAGGGTCCGTGTACATGGCGTGTGCCACGTACGTGGTTTTGGCCACTTTTCCATGGCGCGCGTCCACTTCTGTCCACGACGGCCGTCGGCCAGTTTTTTCCCGTGTCCACGTACAGCCCGTTCACGGCTCTGTGTAAGGGTCCGTGTACATGGCGTGTGCGTTGTACGTGGTTTTGCCCCGTTTTCCATGGCGCGCGTCCACTTCCGTCCACGACGGCCGCCGGCCAGTTTTTTCCGGTGTCGACGTACAGCCCGTTCATGGGTCCGTGTAAGGGTCCGTGTACGTGGGGTGTGCCACGTACATGGTTTTGCCCAGTTTTTCATGGCGCGCGACCACATCCGTCCACGATGGCCGTCGGGCACTTTTTTCCCGTGTCCACGTACAACACGTTCACGGGTCCGTGTAAGGGTCCGTGTACGTGGCGTGTGCCACGTACGTGGTTTTGCCCACTTTTCCATGGCGCGCGTCCACTTCCGTCCACGACGGCTGTCTGCCACTTTTTCCCCGTGTCCATGTACAGCCCGTTCACGGCTCCGTGTAAGGGTCCGTGTACGTGGCCTGTGCGTTGTACGTGGTTTTGCCCCGTTTTCCATGGCGCGCATACACTTCCGTCCATGACGGCCATTGGCCAGTTTTTTCCCGTGACCACGTACAGCCCGTTCACGGGTCCGTGTAAGGGTCCGTGTACGTGGGGTGTGCCACGTACGTGGTTTTGCCCAGTTTTCCATGGCGCGCGACCACTTCCGTCCACGACGGCCGTCGGGCACTTTTTACCCGTGTCCACGTACAGCCCGTTCACGGGTCCGTGTAAGGGTCCGTGTACGTGGCGTGTGCCACGTACGTGGATTTGCCCAGTTTTCCATGGCGCGCGTCCACTTCCGTCCACGACGGCCGTCGACCAGTTTTTTCCCGTGTCCACGTACAGCCCGTTCACGGGTCCGTGTACGTGGCGTGTGCCACGTACGTGGTTTTGCCCACTTTTCCATGGCGCGCGTCCACTTCCGTCCACGACGGCCGTCGGCCACTTTTTTCCCGTGTCCACGTACAGCCCGTTCACGGCTCTGTGTAAGGGTCCGTGTACATGGCGTGTGCGTTGTACGTGGTTTTGCCCCGTTTTCCATGGCGCGCGTCCACTTCCGTCCACGACGGCCGCCGACCAGTTTTTTCCGGTGTCGACGTACAGCCCGTTCACGGGTCCGTGTAAGGGTCCGTGTACGTGGGTTGTGCCACGTACATGGTTTTGCCCAGTTTTTCATGGCGCGCGACCACATCCGTCCACGATGGCCGTCGGGCACTTTTTTCCCGTGTCCACGTACAACACGTTCACGGGTCCGTGTAAGGGTCCGTGTACATGGCGTGTGCCACGTACGTGGTTTTGCCCACATTTCCATGGCGTGCGTCCACTTCCGTCCACGATGGCTGTCTGCCACTTTTTTCTCGTGTCCACGTACAGCCCATTCACGGCTCCGTGTAAGGGTCCGTGTACGTGGCGTGTGCGTTGTACGTGGTTTTGCCCCGTTTTCCATGGCGCGCATACACTTCCGTCCACGACGGCCGTCGGCCAGTTTTTTCCCGTGTACACGTACAGCCCGTTCACGGCTCCGTGTAAGGGTCCGTGTATGTGGCGTGTGCGTTGTACGTGGTTTTGCCCCGTTTTCCATTGCGCGCATACACTTCCGTCCACGACGGCCGTCGGCCAGTTTTTTCCCGTGTACACGTACAGCCCGTTCTCGAGTCCGTGTAAGGGTCCCTCTACGTGGGGTGTGCCACATACGTGGTTTTGCCCAGTTTTCCATGGTGCGCGACCACTTCCGTCCATGACGGCCGTCGGGCACTTTTTACCCGTGTCCACGTACAACCCATTCACGGCTCCGTGTAAGGGTCCGTGTACGTGGCGTGCGCCACGTACGTGGATTTGCCCAGTTTTCCATGGCACGCGTCCACTTCCGTCCACGATGGCCGTCGGCCACTTTTTCCCCGTGTCCACGTATAGCCTGTTCACAGGTCCGTGTAAGGGTCTGTGTATGTGGGTTGTGCCACGTACGTGGTTTTGCCCAGTTTCCCATGGCCCGCGACCACTTCCGCCCACGACGGCCGTCGGCCAGTTTTTTCCCGTGTCCACGTACAGCCCGTTCACGGGCCGTGTAAGGGTCCGTGTACATGGCGTGTGCCACGTACGTGGTTTTGGCCACTTTTCCATGGCGCGCGTCCACTTCTGTCCACGACGGCCGTCGGCCAGTTTTTTCCCGTGTCCACGTACAGCCCGTTCACGGCTCTGTGTAAGGGTCCGTGTACATGGCGTGTGCGTTGTACGTGGTTTTGCCCCGTTTTCCATGGCGCGCGTCCACTTCCGTCCACGACGGCCGCCGGCCAGTTTTTTCCGGTGTCGACGTACAGCCCGTTCATGGGTCCGTGTAAGGGTCCGTGTACGTGGGGTGTGCCACGTACATGGTTTTGCCCAGTTTTTCATGGCGCGCGACCACATCCGTCCACGATGGCCGTCGGGCACTTTTTTCCCGTGTCCACGTACAACACGTTCACGGGTCCGTGTAAGGGTCCGTGTACGTGGCGTGTGCCACGTACGTGGTTTTGCCCACTTTTCCATGGCGCGCGTCCACTTCCGTCCACGACGGCTGTCTGCCACTTTTTCCCCGTGTCCATGTACAGCCCGTTCACGGCTCCGTGTAAGGGTCCGTGTACGTGGCCTGTGCGTTGTACGTGGTTTTGCCCCGTTTTCCATGGCGCGCATACACTTCCGTCCATGACGGCCATTGGCCAGTTTTTTCCCGTGACCACGTACAGCCCGTTCACGGGTCCGTGTAAGGGTCCGTGTACGTGGGGTGTGCCACGTACGTGGTTTTGCCCAGTTTTCCATGGCGCGCGACCACTTCCGTCCACGACGGCCGTCGGGCACTTTTTACCCGTGTCCACGTACAGCCCGTTCACGGGTCCGTGTAAGGGTCCGTGTACGTGGCGTGTGCCACGTACGTGGATTTGCCCAGTTTTCCATGGCGCGCGTCCACTTCCGTCCACGACGGCCGTCGACCAGTTTTTTCCCGTGTCCACGTACAGCCCGTTCACGGGTCCGTGTACGTGGCGTGTGCCACGTACGTGGTTTTGCCCACTTTTCCATGGCGCGCGTCCACTTCCGTCCACGACGGCCGTCGGCCACTTTTTTCCCGTGTCCACGTACAGCCCGTTCACGGCTCTGTGTAAGGGTCCGTGTACATGGCGTGTGCGTTGTACGTGGTTTTGCCCCGTTTTCCATGGCGCGCGTCCACTTCCGTCCACGACGGCCGCCGACCAGTTTTTTCCGGTGTCGACGTACAGCCCGTTCACGGGTCCGTGTAAGGGTCCGTGTACGTGGGTTGTGCCACGTACATGGTTTTGCCCAGTTTTTCATGGCGCGCGACCACATCCGTCCACGATGGCCGTCGGGCACTTTTTTCCCGTGTCCACGTACAACACGTTCACGGGTCCGTGTAAGGGTCCGTGTACATGGCGTGTGCCACGTACGTGGTTTTGCCCACATTTCCATGGCGTGCGTCCACTTCCGTCCACGATGGCTGTCTGCCACTTTTTTCTCGTGTCCACGTACAGCCCATTCACGGCTCCGTGTAAGGGTCCGTGTACGTGGCGTGTGCGTTGTACGTGGTTTTGCCCCGTTTTCCATGGCGCGCATACACTTCCGTCCACGACGGCCGTCGGCCAGTTTTTTCCCGTGTACACGTACAGCCCGTTCACGGCTCCGTGTAAGGGTCCGTGTATGTGGCGTGTGCGTTGTACGTGGTTTTGCCCCGTTTTCCATTGCGCGCATACACTTCCGTCCACGACGGCCGTCGGCCAGTTTTTTCCCGTGTACACGTACAGCCCGTTCTCGAGTCCGTGTAAGGGTCCCTCTACGTGGGGTGTGCCACATACGTGGTTTTGCCCAGTTTTCCATGGTGCGCGACCACTTCCGTCCATGACGGCCGTCGGGCACTTTTTACCCGTGTCCACGTACAACCCATTCACGGCTCCGTGTAAGGGTCCGTGTACGTGGCGTGCGCCACGTACGTCGATTTGCCCAGTTTTCCATGGCACGCGTCCACTTCCGTCCACGATGGCCGTCGGCCACTTTTTCCCCGTGTCCACGTATAGCCTGTTCACGGGTCCGTGTAAGGGTCTGTGTATGTGGGTTGTGCCACGTACGTGGTTTTGCCCAGTTTCCCATGGCCCGCGACCACTTCCGCCCACGACGGCCGTCGGCCAGTTTTTTCCCGTGTCCACGTACAGCCCGTTCACGGGCCGTGTAAGGGTCCGTGTACATGGCGTGTGCCACGTACGTGGTTTTGGCCACTTTTCCATGGCGCGCGTCCACTTCTGTTCACGACGGCCGTCGGCCAGTTTTTTCCCGTGTCCACGTACAGCCCGTTCACGGCTCTGTGTAAGGGTCCGTGTACATGGCGTGTGCGTTGTACGTGGTTTTGCCCCGTTTTCCATGGCGCGCGTCCACTTCCGTCCACGACGGCCGCCGGCCAGTTTTTTCCGGTGTCGACGTACAGCCCGTTCATGGGTCCGTGTAAGGGTCCGTGTACGTGGGGTGTGCCACGTACATGGTTTTGCCCAGTTTTTCATGGCGCGCGACCACATCCGTCCACGATGGCCGTCGGGCACTTTTTTCCCGTGTCCACGTACAACACGTTCACGGGTCCGTGTAAGGGTCCGTGTACGTGGCGTGTGCCACGTACGTGGTTTTGCCCACTTTTCCATGGTGCGCGTCCACTTCCGTCCACGACGGCTGTCTGCCACTTTTTCCCCGTGTCCACGTACAGCCCGTTCACGGCTCCGTGTAAGGGTCCGTGTACGTGGCGTGCGCCACGTACGTGGATTTGCCCAGTTTTCCATGGCACGCGTCCACTTCCGTCCACGATGGCCGTCGGCCACTTTTTCCCCGTGTCCACGTATAGCCTGTTCACAGGTCCGTGTAAGGGTCTGTGTATGTGGGTTGTGCCACGTACGTGGTTTTGCCCAGTTTCCCATGGCCCGCGACCACTTCCGCCCACGACGGCCGTCGGCCAGTTTTTTCCCGTGTCCACGTACAGCCCGTTCACGGGCCGTGTAAGGGTCCGTGTACATGGCGTGTGCCACGTACGTGGTTTTGGCCACTTTTCCATGGCGCGCGTCCACTTCTGTCCACGATGGCCGTCGGCCAGTTTTTTCCCGTGTCCACGTACAGCCCGTTCACGGCTCTGTGTAAGGGTCCGTGTACATGGCGTGTGCGTTGTACGTGGTTTTGCCCCGTTTTCTATGGCGCGCGTCCACTTCCGTCCACGACGGCCGCCGGCCAGTTTTTTCCGGTGTCGACGTACAGCCCGTTCATGGGTCCGTGTAAGGGTCCGTGTACGTGGGGTGTGCCACGTACATGGTTTTGCCCAGTTTTTCATGGCGCGCGACCACATCCGTCCACGATGGCCGTCGGGCACTTTTTTCCCGTGTCCACGTACAACACGTTCACGGGTCCGTGTAAGGGTCCGTGTACGTGGCGTGTGCCACGTACGTGGTTTTGCCCACTTTTCCATGGCGCGCGTCCACTTCCGTCCACGACGGCTGTCTGCCACTTTTTCCCCGTGTCCATGTACAGCCCGTTCACGGCTCCGTGTAAGGGTCCGTGTACGTGGCCTGTGCGTTGTACGTGGTTTTTCCCCGTTTTCCATGGCGCGCATACACTTCCGTCCATGACGGCCATTGGCCAGTTTTTTCCCGTGACCACGTACAGCCCGTTCACGGGTCCGTGTAAGGGTCCGTGTACGTGGGGTGTGCCACGTACGTGGTTTTGCCCAGTTTTCCATGGCGCGCGACCACTTCCGTCCACGACGGCCGTCGGGCACTTTTTACCCGTGTCCACGTACAGCCCGTTCACGGGTCCGTGTAAGGGTCCGTGTACGTGGCGTGTGCCACGTACGTGGATTTGCCCAGTTTTCCATGGCGCGCGTCCACTTCCGTCCACGACGGCCGTCGACCAGTTTTTTCCCGTGTCCACGTACAGCCCGTTCACGGGTCCATGTACGTGGCGTGTGCCACGTACGTGGTTTTGCCCACTTTTCCATGGCGCGCGTCCACTTCCGTCCACGACGGCCGTCGGCCACTTTTTTCCCGTGTCCACGTACAGCACGTTCACGGCTCTGTGTAAGGGTCCGTGTACATGGCGTGTGCGTTGTACGTGGTTTTGCCCCGTTTTCCATGGCGCGCGTCCACTTCCGTCCACGACGGCCGCCGACCAGTTTTTTCCGGTGTCGACGTACAGCCCGTTCACGGGTCCGTGTAAGGGTCCGTGTACGTGGGTTGTGCCACGTACATGGTTTTGCCCAGTTTTTCATGGCGCGCGACCACATCCGTCCACGATGGCCGTCGGGCACTTTTTTCCCGTGTCCACGTACAACACGTTCACGGGTCCGTGTAAGGGTCCGTGTACATGGCGTGTGCCACGTACGTGGTTTTGCCCACATTTCCATGGCGTGCGTCCACTTCCGTCCACGATGGCTGTCTGCCACTTTTTTCTCGTGTCCACGTACAGCCCATTCACGGCTCCGTGTAAGGGTCCGTGTACGTGGCGTGTGCGTTGTACGTGGTTTTGCCCCGTTTTCCATGGCGCGCATACACTTCCGTCCACGACGGCCGTCGGCCAGTTTTTTCCCGTGTACACGTACAGCCCGTTCACGGCTCCGTGTAAGGGTCCGTGTATGTGGCGTGTGCGTTGTACGTGGTTTTGCCCCGTTTTCCATTGCGCGCATACACTTCCGTCCACGACGGCCGTCGGCCAGTTTTTTCCCGTGTACACGTACAGCCCGTTCTCGAGTCCGTGTAAGGGTCCCTCTACGTGGGGTGTGCCACATACGTGGTTTTGCCCAGTTTTCCATGGTGCGCGACCACTTCCGTCCATGACGGCCGTCGGGCACTTTTTACCCGTGTCCACGTACAACCCATTCACGGCTCCGTGTAAGGGTCCGTGTACGTGGCGTGCGCCACGTACGTGGATTTGCCCAGTTTTCCATGGCACGCGTCCACTTCCGTCCACGATGGCCGTCGGCCACTTTTTCCCCGTGTCCACGTATAGCCTGTTCACGGGTCCGTGTAAGGGTCTGTGTATGTGGGTTGTGCCACGTACGTGGTTTTGCCCAGTTTCCCATGGCCCGCGACCACTTCCGCCCACGACGGCCGTCGGCCAGTTTTTTCCCGTGTCCACGTACAGCCCGTTCACGGGCCGTGTAAGGGTCCGTGTACATCGCGTGTGCCACGTACGTGGTTTTGGCCACTTTTCCATGGCGCGCGTCCACTTCTGTCCACGACGGCCGTCGGCCAATTTTTTCCCGTGTCCACGTACAGCCCGTTCACGGCTCTGTGTAAGGGTCCGTGTACATGGCGTGTGCGTTGTACGTGGTTTTGCCCCGTTTTCCATGGCGCGCGTCCACTTCCGTCCACGACGGCCGCCGGCCAGTTTTTTCCGGTGTCGACGTACAGCCCGTTCATGGGTCCGTGTAAGGGTCCGTGTACGTGGCGTGTGCCACGTACGTGGTTTTGCCCACTTTTCCATGGTGCGCGTCCACTTCCGTCCACGACGGCTGTCTGCCACTTTTTCCCCGTGTCCACGTACAGCCCGTTCACGGCTCCGTGTAAGGGTCCGTGTACGTGGCCTGTGCGTTGTACGTGGTTTTGCCCCGTTTTCCATGGCGCGCATACACTTCCGTCCATGACGGCCATTGGCCAGTTTTTTCCCGTGACCACGTACAGCCCGTTCACGGGTCCGTGTAAGGGTCCGTGTACGTGGGGTGTGCCACGTACGTGGTTTTGCCCAGTTTTCCATGGCGCGCGACCACTTCCGTCCACGACGGCCGTCGGGCACTTTTTACCCGTGTCCACGTACAGCCCGTTCACGGGTCCGTGTAAGGGTCCGTGTACGTGGCGTGTGCCACGTACGTGGATTTGCCCAGTTTTCCATGGCGCGCGTCCACTTCCGTCCACGACGGCCGTCGACCAGTTTTTTCCCGTGTCCACGTACATCCCGTTCACGGGTCCGTGTACGTGGCGTGTGCCACGTACGTGGTTTTGCCCACTTTTCCATGGCGCGCGTCCACTTCCGTCCACGATGGCCGTCGGCCACTTTTTTCCCGTGTCCACGTACAGCCCGTTCACGGCTCTGTGTAAGGGTCCGTGTACATGGCGTGTGCGTTGTACGTGGTTTTGCCCCGTTTTCCATGGCGCGCGTCCACTTCCGTCCACGACGGCCGCCGGCCAGTTTTTTCCGGTGTCGACGTACAGCCCGTTCACGGGTCCGTGTAAGGGTCCGTGTACGTGGGTTGTGCCACGTACATGGTTTTGCCCAGTTTTTCATGGCGCGCGACCACATCCGTCCACGATGGCCGTCGGGCACTTTTTTCCCGTGTCCACGTACAACACGTTCACGGGTCCGTGTAAGGGTCCGTGTACATGGCGTGTGCCACGTACGTGGTTTTGCCCACATTTCCATGGCGTGCGTCCACTTCCGTCCACGATGGCTGTCTGCCACTTTTTTCTCGTGTCCACGTACAGCCCGTTCACGGCTCCGTGTAAGGGTCCGTGTACGTGGCGTGTGCGTTGTACGTGGTTTTGCCCCGTTTTCCATGGCGCGCATACACTTCCGTCCACGACGGCCGTCGGCCAGTTTTTTCCCGTGTACACGTACAACCCGTTCACGGGTCCGTGTAAGGGTCCCTCTACGTGGGGTGTGCCACATACGTGGTTTTGCCCAGTTTTCCATGGTGCGCGACCACTTCCGTCCATGACGGCCGTCGGGCACTTTTTACCCGTGTCCACGTACAACCCATTCACGGCTCCGTGTAAGGGTCCGTGTACGTGGCGTGCGCCACGTACGTGGATTTGCCCAGTTTTCCATGGCACGCGTCCACTTCCGTCCACGATGGCCGTCGGCCACTTTTTCCCCGTGTCCACGTATAGCCTGTTCACGGGTCCGTGTAAGGGTCTGTGTATGTGGGTTGTGCCACGTACGTGGTTTTGCCCAGTTTCCCATGGCCCGCGACCACTTCCGCCCACGACGGCCGTTGGCCAGTTTTTTCCCGTGTCCACGTACAGCCCGTTCACGGGCCGTGTAAGGGTCCGTGTACATGGCGTGTGCCACGTACGTGGTTTTGGCCACTTTTCCATGGCGCGCGTCCACTTCTGTCCACGACGGCCGTCGGCCAGTTTTTTCCCGTGTCCACGTACAGCCCGTTCACGGGCCGTGTAAGGGTCCGTGTACATGGCGTGTGCCACGTACGTGGATTTGCCCAGTTTTCCATGGCGCGCGTCCACTTCCGTCCACGACGGCCGTCGGCCAGTTTTTTCCCGTGTCCACGTACAGCCCGTTCACGGGTCCGTGTACGTGGCGTGTGCCACGTACGTGGATTTGCCCACTTTTCCATGGCGCGCGTCCACTTCCGTCCACGACGGCCGTCGGCCACTTTTTTCCCGTGTCCACGTACAGCCTATTCACGGCTCTGTGTAAGGGTCCGTCTACATGGCGTGTGCGTTGTACGTGGTTTAGCCCCGTTTTCCATGGCGCGTGTCCACTTCCGTCCACGACGGCCGCCGGCCAGTTTTTTCCGGTGTCCACGTACAGCCCGTTCACGGGTCCGTGTACGTGGGGTGTGCCACGTACATGGTTTTGCCCAGTTTTCCATGGCACGCGACCACATCCGTCCACGATGGCCGTCGGGCACTTTTTTCCCGTGTCCACGTACAGCCCGTTCACGGGTCCGTGTAAGGGTCCGTGTACATGGCGTGTGCCACGTACGTGGTTTTGCCCACTTTTCCATGGCGCGCGTCCACTTCCGTCCACGATGGCTGTCTGCCACTTTTTTCCCGTGTCCACGTACAGCCCGTTCACGGCTCCGTGTAAGGGTCCGTGTACATGGCGTGTGCGTTGTACGTGGTTTTGCCCCGTTTTCCATGGCGCGCGTACACTTCCGTCCACGACGGCCGTCAGCCAGTTTTTTCACGTGTCCACGTATAGCTTGTTCACGGGTCCGTGTAAGGGTCCCTGTACGTGGGGTGTGCCACATACGTAGTTTTGCCCAGTTTTCCATGGCGCGCGACCACTTCCGTCCATGACGGTCGTCGGGCACTTTTTACCCGTGTCCACGTACAGCCCATTCACGGCTCCGTGTAAGGGTCCGTGTACATGGCGTGTGCCACGTACGTGGTTTTGCCCACTTTTCCATGGCGCGCGTCCACTTCTGTCCACGACGGCCGTCGGCCACTTTTTTCCCGTGTCCACGTACAGCCCATTCATGGGTCCGTGTAAGGGTCCGTGTACGTGGCATGTGCCACGTACGTGGTATTGCCCACTTTTCCATGGCGCGCGTCCACTTCCGTCCACGACGGCCGTCGGCCACTTTTTTCCCGTGTCCACGTACGGCCTTTTCACGGGTCCGCGTAAGGGTCCGTGTACGTGACGTGTGCATTGTACGTGGTTTTGCCAACTTTTCCATGGCGCGCGTCCACTTCCGTCCACGACGGCCGTCGGCCAGTTTTTCCCGTGTCCATGTACAGCCCATTCACGGGTCTGTGTAAGGGTGCGTGTACGTGGCGTGTGCCACGTACGTGGTTTTTGCCCACTTTTCCATGGCATGCATCCACTTCCGTCCACGACGGCCGTCGGCCACTTTTTTCTCGTTTCCACATACAGCCCGTTTCACGGCTCTGTGTAAGGGTCCGTGTACGTGGCATGTGCGTTGTACGTGGTTTTGCCCCGTTTTCCATGGCGCGCGTCCACTTCCGTCCACGACGGCCGTCGTCCAGTTTTTTCCCGTGTCCACGTACAGCCCGTTCACGGGTCCGTGTAAGGGTCCGTGTATGTGGGGTGTGCCACATACATGGTTTTGCCCAGTTTTCCATGGCGCGCGACCACTTCCGTCCATGACGGCCGTCGGGCACTTTTTTCCCGTGTCCACGTACAGCCCGTTCACGGGTCCGTGTAACGGTCCATGTACGTGGCGTGTGCCACGTACGTGGTTTTGCCCACTTTTCCATGGCGCGCGTCCACTTCTGTCCACGACGGCCGCCGGCCAGTTTTTTCCGGTGTCCACGTACAGCCCGTTCACGGGTCCGTGTAAGGGTCCCTGTACGTGGGGTGTGCCACATACGTAGTTTTGCCCAGTGTTCCATGGCGCGCGACCACTTCCGTCCATGACGGCCGTCGGGCACTTTTTACCCGTGTCCAGGTAAAGCCCATTCACGGCTCCGTGTAAGGGTCCGTGTACGTGGCGTGTGCCACGTACGTGGATTTGCCCAGTTTTCCATGGCACGCGTCCACTTCCGTCCACGATGGCCGTCGGCCACCTTTTCCCCGTGTCCATGTATAGCCCGTTCACGGGTCCGTGTAAGGGTCTGTGTACGTGGGGTGTGCCATGTACGTGGTTTTGCCCAGTTTCCCATGGCGCGCGACTACTTCCGCCCACGACGGCCGTCGGCCAGTTTTTTCCCGTGTCCACGTACAGCCCGTTCACGGGCCGTGTAAGGGTCCGTGTACATGGCGTGTGCCACGTACGTGGTTTTGCCCACTTTCCATGGCGCGCGTCCACTTCTGTCCACGACGGCCGTCGGCCACTTTTTTCCCGTGTCCACGTACGGCCCATTCACGGGTCCGTGTAAGGGTGCATGTACGTGGCATGTGCCACGTACGTGGTATTGCCCACTTTTCCATGGCGCGCGTCCACTTCCGTCCATGACGGCCGTCGGCCACTTTTTTCCCGTGTCCACGTACAGCCTGTTCACGGGTCCGTGTAAGGGTCCGTGTACGTGACGTGTGCATTGTACGTGGTTTTGCCAACTTTTCCATGGCGCGCGTCCACTTCCGTCCACGACGGCCGTCGGCCAGTTTTTCCCGTGTTCATGTACAGCCCGTTCACGGGTCTGTGTAAGGGTGTGTGTACGTGGCGTGTGCCACGTACGTGGTTTTGCCCACTTTTCCATGGCGCGCATCCACTTCCGTCCACGACGGCCGTCGGCCACTTTTTCTCGTGTCCACGTACAGCCCGTTCACGGCTCTGTGTAAGGGTCCGTGTACGTGGCATGTGCGTTGTACGTGGTTTTGCCCCGTTTTCCATGGCGCGCGTCCACTTCCGTCCACGACGGCCGTCGGCCAGTTTTTTCCCGTGTCCACGTACAGCCCGTTCACGGGTCCGTGTAAGGGTCCGTGTATGTGGGGTGTGCCACGTACATGGTTTTGCACAGTTTTCCATGGCGCGCGACCACTTCCGTCCACGACGGCCGTCGGGCACTTTTTTTCCCGTGTCCACGTACAGCCCGTTCACGGGTCCGTGTAAGGGTCCGTGTATGTGGCGTGTGCCACATACGTGGTTTTGCCCACTTTTCCATGGCGCTCGTCCACTTCCGTCCACGACGGCTATCTGCCACTTTTTTCCCGTGTCCACGTACAGCCCGTTCACGGCTCCGTGTAAGGGTCCGTGTACGTGGCCTGTGCGTTGTACGTGGTTTTGCCCCGTTTTCCATGGCGCGCGTCCACTTCCGTCCATGACGGCCGTTGGCCAGTTTTTTCCCGTGTCCACGTACAGCCCGTTCACGGGTCCGTGCAAGGGTCCGTGTATGTGGGGTGTGCCACGTACGTGGTTTTGCCCAGTTTTCCATGGCGCGCGTCCACTTCTGTCCACGACGGCCGTCGGCCAGTTTTTTCCCGTGTCCACGTACAGCCCGTTCACGGGCCGTGTAAGGGTCCGTGTACATGGCGTGTGCCACGTACGTGGATTTGCCCAGTTTTCCATGGCGCGCGTCCACTTCCGTCCACGACGGCCGTCGGCCAGTTTTTTCACGTGTCCACGTACAGCCCGTTCACGGGTCCGTGTACGTGGCGTGTGCCACGTACGTGGATTTGCCCACTTTTCCATGGCGCGCGTCCACTTCCGTCCACGACGGCCGTCGGCCACTTTTTTCCCGTGTCCACGTACAGCCTATTCACGGCTCTGTGTAAGGGTCCGTCTACATGGCGTGTGCGTTGTACGTGGTTTAGCCCCATTTTCCATGGCGCGCGTCCACTTCCGTCCACGACGGCCGCCGGCCAGTTTTTTCCGGTGTCCACGTACAGCCCGTTCACGGCTCCGTGTAAGGGTCCGTGTACGTGGCCTGTGCGTTGTACGTGGTTTTGCCCCGTTTTCCATGGCGCGCGTCCACTTCCGTCGATGACGGCCATTGGCCAGTTTTTTCCTGTGTCCACGTACAGCCCGTTCACGGGTCCGTGTAAGGGTCCGTGTACGTGGGGTGTGCCACGTACGTGGTTTTGCCCAGTTTTCCATGGCGCGCGACCACTTCCGTCCACGACGGCCGTCGGGCACTTTTTTCCCGTGTCCACGTACAGCCCGTTCACGGGTCCGTGTAAGGGTCCGTGTACGTGGCGTGTGCCACGTACGTGGATTTGCCCAGTTTTCCATGGCGCGCGTCCACTTCTGTCCACGACGGCCGTCGACCAGTTTTTTCCCGTGTCCACGTACAGCCCGTTCACGGGTCCGTGTACGTGGCGTGTGCCACGTACGTGGTTTTGCCCACTTTTCCATGGCGCGCGTCCACTTCCGTCCACGACGGCCGTCGGCCACTTTTTTCCCGTGTCCACGTACAGCCCGTTCACGGCTCTGTGTAAGGGTCCGTGTACATGGCGTGTGCGTTGTACGTGGTTTTGCCCCGTTTTCCATGGCGCGCGTCCACTTCCGTCCACGACGGCCGCCGGCCAGTTTTTTCCGGTGTCGACGTACAGCCCGTTCACGGGTCCGTGTAAGGGTCCGTGTACGTGGGGTGTGCCACGTACATGGTTTTGCCCAGTTTTTCATGGCGCGCGACCACATCCATCCACGATGGCCGTCAGGCACTTTTTTCCCGTGTCCACGTACAACACGTTCACGGGTCCGTGTAAGGGTCCGTGTACATGGCGTGTGCCACGTACGTGGTTTTGCCCACTTTTCCATGGCGCGCGTCCACTTCCGTCCATGATGGCTGTCTGCCACTTTTTTCTCGTGTCCACGTACAGCCCGTTCACGGCTCCGTGTAAGGGTCCGTGTACGTGGCGTGTGCGTTGTACGTGGTTTTGCCCCGTTTTCCATGGCGCGCATACACTTCCGTCCACGACGGCCGTCGGCCAGTTTTTTCCCGTGTCCATGTACAGCCCGTTCACGGGTCCGTGTAAGGGTCCGTGTATGTGGCGTGTGCCACATACGTGGTTTTGCCCACTTTTCCATGGCGCTCGTCCACTTCCGTCCACGACGGCTATCTGCCACTTTTTTCCCGTGTCCACGTACAGCCCGTTCACGGCTCCGTGTAAGGGTCCGTGTACGTGGCCTGTGCGTTGTACGTGGTTTTGCCCCGTTTTCCATGGCGCGCGTCCACTTCCGTCCATGACGGCCGTTGGCCAGTTTTTTCCCGTGTCCACGTACAGCCCGTTCACGGGTCCGTGCAAGGGTCCGTGTATGTGGGGTGTGCCACGTACGTGGTTTTGCCCAGTTTTCCATGGCGCGCGTCCACTTCTGTCCATGACGGCCGTCGGCCAGTTTTTTCCCGTGTCCACGTACAGCCCGTTCACGGGCCGTGTAAGGGTCCGTGTACATGGCGTGTGCCACGTACGTGGATTTGCCCAGTTTTCCATGGCGCGCGTCCACTTCCGTCCACGACGGCCGTCGGCCAGTTTTTTCACGTGTCCACGTACAGCCCGTTCACGGGTCCGTGTACGTGGCGTGTGCCACGTACGTGGATTTGCCCACTTTTCCATGGCGCGCGTCCACTTCCGTCCACGACGGCCGTCGGCCACTTTTTTCCCGTGTCCACGTACAGCCTATTCACGGCTCTGTGTAAGGGTCCGTCTACATGGCGTGTGCGTTGTACGTGGTTTAGCCCCATTTTCCATGGATCGCGTCCACTTCCGTCCACGACGGCCGCCGGCCAGTTTTTTCCGGTGTCCACGTACAGCCCGTTCACGGCTCCGTGTAAGGGTCCGTGTACGTGGCCTGTGCGTTGTACGTGGTTTTGCCCCGTTTTCCATGGCGCGCGTCCACTTCCGTCGATGACGGCCATTGGCCAGTTTTTTCCTGTGTCCACGTACAGCCCGTTCACGGGTCCGTGTAAGGGTCCGTGTACGTGGGGTGTGCCACGTACGTGGTTTTGCCCAGTTTTCCATGGCGCGCGACCACTTCCGTCCACGACGGCCGTCGGGCACTTTTTTCCCGTGTCCACGTACAGCCCGTTCACGGGTCCGTGTAAGGGTCCGTGTACGTGGCGTGTGCCACGTACGTGGATTTGCCCAGTTTTCCATGGCGCGCGTCCACTTCTGTCCACGACGGCCGTCGACCAGTTTTTTCCCGTGTCCACGTACAGCCCGTTCACGGGTCCGTGTACGTGGCGTGTGCCACGTACGTGGTTTTGCCCACTTTTCCATGGCGCGCGTCCACTTCCGTCCACGACGGCCGTCGGCCACTTTTTTCCCGTGTCCACGTACAGCCCGTTCACGGCTCTGTGTAAGGGTCCGTGTACATGGCGTGTGCGTTGTACGTGGTTTTGCCCCGTTTTCCATGGCGCGCGTCCACTTCCGTCCACGACGGCCGCCGGCCAGTTTTTTCCGGTGTCGACGTACAGCCCGTTCACGGGTCCGTGTAAGGGTCCGTGTACGTGGGGTGTGCCACGTACATGGTTTTGCCCAGTTTTTCATGGCGCGCGACCACATCCATCCACGATGGCCGTCAGGCACTTTTTTCCCGTGTCCACGTACAACACGTTCACGGGTCCGTGTAAGGGTCCGTGTACATGGCGTGTGCCACGTACGTGGTTTTGCCCACTTTTCCATGGCGCGCGTCCACTTCCGTCCATGATGGCTGTCTGCCACTTTTTTCTCGTGTCCACGTACAGCCCGTTCACGGCTCCGTGTAAGGGTCCGTGTACGTGGCGTGTGCGTTGTACGTGGTTTTGCCCCGTTTTCCATGGCGCGCATACACTTCCGTCCACGACGGCCGTCGGCCAGTTTTTTCCCGTGTCCACGTACAGCCCGTTCACGGGTCCGTGTAAGGGTCCCTCTACGTGGGGTGTGCCACATACGTGGTTTTGCCCAGTTTTCCATGGTGCGCGACCACTTCCGTCCATGACGGTCATCGGGCACTTTTTACCCGTGTCCACGTACAGCCCATTCACGGCTCCGTGTAAGGGTCCGTGTACGTGGCGTGCGCCACGTACGTGGATTTGCCCAGTTTTCCATGGCACGCGTCCACTTCCGTCCACGATGGCCGTCGGCCACTTTTTCCCCGTGTCCACGTATAGCCTGTTCACGGGTCCGTGTAAGGGTCTGTGTATGTGGGTTGTGCCACGTACGTGGTTTTGCCCAGTTTCCCATGGCCCGCGACCACTTCCGCCCACGACGGCCGTCGGCCAGTTTTTTCCCGTGTCCACGTACAGCCCGTTCACGGGCCGTGTAAGGGTCCGTGTACATGGCGTGTGCCACGTACGTGGTTTTGCCCACTTTTCCATGGCGCGCGTCCACTTCTGTCCACGACGGCCGTCGGCCAGTTTTTTCCCGTGTCCACGTACAGCCCGTTCACGGGCCGTGTAAGGGTCCGTGTACATGGCGTGTGCCACGTACGTGGATTTGCCCAGTTTTCCATGGCGCGCGTCCACTTCCGTCCACGACGGCCGTCGGCCAGTTTTTTCCCATGTCCACGTACAGCCCGTTCACGGGTCCGTGTACGTGGCGTGTGCCACGTACGTGGTTTTGCCCACTTTTCCATGGCGCGCGTCCACTTCCGTCCACGACGGCCGTCGGCCACTTTTTTCCCGTGTCCACGTACAGCCTGTTCACGGCTCTGTGTAAGGGTCCGTCTACATGGCGTGTGCGTTGTACGTGGTTTAGCCCCGTTTTCCTTGGCGCGCGTCCACTTCCGTCCACGACGGCCGCCGGCCAGTTTTTTCCGGTGTCCACGTACAGCCCGTTCACGGGTCCGTGTACGTGGGGTGTGCCACGTACATGGTTTTGCCCAGTTTTCCATGGCGCGCGACCACATCCGTCCACGATGGCCGTCGGGCACTTTTTCCCGTGTCCACGTACAGCCCGTTCACGGGTCCGTGTAAGGGTCCGTGTACATGGCGTGTGCCACGTACGTGGTTTTGCCCACTTTTCCATGGCGCGCGTCCACTTCTGTCCACGATGGCTGTCTGCCACTTTTTTCCCGTGTCCACGTACAGCCCGTTCACGGCTCCGTGTAAGGGTCCGTGTACATGGCGTGTGCGTTGTACGTGGTTTTGCCCCGTTTTCCATGGCGCGCGTACACTTCCGTCCACGACGGCCGTCAGCCAGTTTTTTCACGTGTCCACGTACAGCCTGTTCACGGGTCCGTGTAAGGGTCCCTGTACGTGGGGTGTGCCAGATACGTAGTTTTGCCCAGTTTTCCATGGCGCGCGACCACTTCGGTCCATGACGGTCGTCGGGCACTTTTTACCCGTGTCCACGTACAGCCCATTCACGGCTCCGTGTAAGGGTCCGTGTACGTGGCGTGTGCCACGTACGTGGATTTGCCCAGTTTTCCATGGCACGCGTCCACATCCGTCCACGATGGCTGTCGGCCACTTTTTCCCCGTGTCCACGTATAGCCCGTTCACGGGTCCGTGTAAGGGTCTGTGTACGTGGGGTGTGCCACGTACGTGGTTTTGCCCAGTTTCCCATGGCGCGCGACCACTTCCGCCCACGATGGCCGTCGGCCACTTTTTTCCCGTGTCCACGTACAGCCCATTCACGGGTCCGTGTAAGGGTCCGTGTACGTGGCATGTGCCACGTACGTGGTATTGCCCACTTTTCCATGGCGCGCGTCCACTTTCGTCCATGACGGCCGTCGGCCACTTTTTTCCCGTGTACACGTACGGCCTGTTCACGGGTCCGCGTAAGGGTCCGTGTACGTGACGTGTGCATTGTACGTGGTTTTGCCAACTTTTCCATGGCGCGCGTCCACTTCCGTCCACGATGGCCGTCGGCCAGTTTTTCCCGTGTCCATGTACAGCCCGTTCACGGGTCTGTGTAAGGGTGCGTGTACGTGGTGTGTGCCACGTACGTGGTTTTGCCCACTTTTCCATGGCGCGCATCCACTTCCGTCCACGACGGCCGTCGGCCACTTTTTTCTCGTTTCCACGTACAGCCCGTTCACGGCTCTGTGTAAGGGTCCGTGTACGTGGCATGTGCGTTGTCCGTGGTTTTGCCCCGTTTTCCATGGCGCGCGTCCACTTCCGTCCACGACGGCCGTCGGCCAGTTTTTTCCCGTGTCCACGTACAGCCCGTTCACGGGTCCGTGTAAGGGTCCGTGTATGTGGGGTGTGCCACATACATGGTTTTGCCCAGTTTTCCATGGCGCGCGACCACTTCCGTCCACGACGGCTGTCGTGCACTTTTTTTCCCGTGTCCACGTACAGCCCGTTCACGGGTCCGTGTAACGGTCCATGTACGTGGCGTGTGCCACGTACGTGGTTTTGCCCACTTTTCCATGGCGCGCGTCCACTTCCGTCCACGACGGCCGCCGGCCAGTTTTTTCAGGTGTCCACGTATAGCCCGTTCACGGGTCCATGTAAGGGTCCGTGTATGTGGGGTGTGCCACGTACATGGTTTTGCCCAGTTTTCCATGGCGCGCGACCACATCCGTCCACGATGGCCGTCGGGCACTTTTTTCCCGTGTCCACGTACAGCCCGTTCACGGGTCCGTGTAAGGGTCCGTGTACATGGCGTGTGCCACGTACGTGGTTTTGCCCACTTTTCCATGGCGCGCGTCCACTTCCGTCCACGATGGCTGTCTGCCACTTTTTTCCCGTGTCCACGTACAGCCCGTTCACGGCTCCGTGTAAGGGTCCGTGTACGTGGCGTGTGCGTTGTACGTGGTTTTGCCCCGTTTTCCATGGCGCGCGTACACTTCCGTCCACGACGGCCGTCGGCCAGTTTTTTCACGTGTCCACGTACAGCCCGTTCACGGGTCCGTGTAAGGGTCCCTGTACGTGAGGTGTGCCACATACGTAGTTTTGCCCAGTGTTCCATGGCGCGCGACCACTTCCGTCCATGACGGCCGTCGGGCACTTTTTACCCGTGTCCACGTACAGCCCATTCACGGCTCCGTGTAAGGGTCCGTGTACGTGGCATGTGCCACGTACGTGGATTTGCCCAGTTTTCCATGGCACGCGTCCACTTCCGTCCACAATGGCCGTCGGCCACTTTTTCCCCGTGTCCACGTATAGCCCGTTCACGGGTCCGTGTAAGGGTCTGTGTACGTGGGGTGTGCCACGTACGTTGTTTTGCCCAGTTTCCCATGGCGCGCGCCTACTTCCGCCCACGACGGCCGTCGGCCAGTTTTTTCCCGTGTCCACGTACGGCCCATTCACGGGTCCGTGTAAGGGTGCGTGTACGTGGCATGTGCCACGTACGTGGTATTGCCCACTTTTCCATGGCGCGCGTCCACTTCCGTCCACGACGGCCGTCGGCCACTTTTTTCCCGTGTCCACGTACAGCCTGTTCACGGGTCCGTGTAAGGGTCCGTGTACGTGACGTGTGCATTGTACGTGGTTTTGCCAACTTTTCCATGGCGCGCGTCCACTTCCGTCCACGACGGCCGTCGGCCAGTTTTTCCCGTGTCCATGTACAGCCCGTTCACGGGTCTGTGTAAGGGTGCGTGTACGTGGCGTGTGTCACGTACGTGGTTTTGCCCACTTTTCCATGGCGCGCATCCACTTCCGTCCACGACGGCCGTCGGCCACTTTTTCTCGTGTCCACGTACAGCCCGTTCACGGCTCTGTGTAAGGGTCCATGTACGTGGCATGTGCGTTGTACGTGGTTTTGCCCCGTTTTCCATGGCGCGCGTCCACTTCCGTCCACGACGGCCGTCGGCCAGTTTTTTCCCGTGTCCACGTACAGCTCGTTCACGGGTCCGTGTATGTGGGGTGTGCCACGTACATGGTTTTGCCCAGTTTTCCATGGCGCGCGACCACTTCCGTCCACGACGGCCGTCGGGCACTTTTTTCCCGTGTCCACGTACAGCCCGTTCACGGGTCCGTGTAAGGGTCCGTGTACGTGGCGTGTGCCACGTACGTGGTTTTGCCCACTTTTCCATGGCGCTCGTCCACTTCCGTCCACGACGGCTATCTGCCACTTTTTTCCCGTGTCCACGTACAGCCCGTTCACGGCTCCGTGTAAGGGTCCGTGTACGTGGCCTGTGCGTTGTACGTGGTTTTGCCCCGTTTTCCATGGCGCGCGTCCACTTCCGTCCATGACGGCCGTTGGCCAGTTTTTTCCCGTGTCCACGTACAGCCCGTTCACGGGTCCGTGCAAGGGTCCGTGTACGTGGGGTGTGCCACGTACGTGGTTTTGCCCAGTTTTCCATGGCGCGCGACCACTTTCGTCCACGACGGACGTCGGGCACTTTTTTCCCGTGTCCACGTACAGCCCGTTCACGGGTCCGTGTAAGGGTCCGTGTACGTGGCGTGTGCCACGTACGTGGATTTGCCCAGTTTTCCATGGCGCGCGTCCACTTCCGTCCACGACGGCCGTCGGCCAATTTTTTCCCGTGTCCACGTACAGCCCATTCACGGGTCCGTATACGTGGCGTGTGCCACGTACGTCGTTTTGCCCACTTTTCCATGGCGCGCGTCCAATTCTGTCCACGACGGCCGTCGGCCACTTTTTTCCCGTGTCCACGTACAGCCCGTTCACGGCTCTGTGTAAGGGTCCGTGTACATGGCGTGTGCGTTGTACGTGGTTTTGCCCCGTTTTCCATGGCGCGCGTCCACTTCCGTCCACGACGGCCGCCGGCCAGTTTTTTCCGGTGTCCACGTACAGCCCGTTCACGGGTCCGTGTAAGGGTCCGTGTATGTGGGGTGTGCCATGTACATGGTTTTGCCCAGTTTTCCATGGCGCGCGACCACATCCGTCCACGATGGCCATCGGGCACTTTTTTCCCGTGTCCACGTACAGCCAGTTCACGGGTCCGTGTAAGGGTCCGGGTACGTGGCGTGTGCCACGTACGTGGTTTTGCCCACTTTTCCATGGCGCGCGTCCACTTCCGTCCATGATGGCTGTCTGCCACTTTTTTCCCGTGTCCACGTACAGCCCGTTCACGGCTCCGTGTAAGGGTCCGTGTACGTGGCGTGTGCGTTGTACGTGGTTTTGCCCCGTTTTCCATGGCGCTCGTACACTTCCGTCCACGACGGCCGTCGGCCAGTTTTTTCCCGTGTCCACGTACAGCCCGTTCACGGGTCCGTGTAAGGGTCCGTGTACGTGGCGTGTGCCACATACGTGGTTTTGCCCAGTTTTCCATGGCGCGCGTCCACTTCTGTCCACGACGGCCGTCGGCCACTTTTTTCCCGTGTCCACGTACAGCCCATTCACGGGTCCGTGTAAGGGTCCGTGTACGTGGCATGTGCCACATACGTGGTATTGCCCACTTTTCCATGGCGTGCGTCCACTTCCGTCCACGACGGCCGTCGGCCACTTTTTTCCCGTGTCCACGTACAGCCTGTTCACGGATCCGTGTAAGGGTCCGTGTACGTGACGTGTGCATTGTACGTGGTTTTGCCAACTTTTCCATGGCGCGCGTCCACTTCCGTCCACGACGGCCGTCGGCCAGTTTTTCCCGTGTCCATGTACAGCCCGTTCACGGGTCTGTGTAAGGGTGCGTGTACGTGGCGTGTGTCACATACGTGGTTTTGCCCACTTTTCCATGGCGCGCATCCACTTCCGTCCACGACGGCCGTCGGCCACTTTTTCTCGTGTCCACGTACAGCCCGTTCACGGCTCTGTGTAAGGGTCCATGTACGTGGCATGTGCGTTGTACGTGGTTTTGCCCCGTTTTCCATGGCGCGCGTCCACTTCCATCCACGACGGCCGCCGGCCAGTTTTTTCCCGTGTCCACGTACAGCCCGTTCACGGGTCCGTGTAAGGGTCCGTGTATGTGGGGTGTGCCACGTACATGGTTTTGCCCAGTTTTCCATGGCGCGCGACCACTTCCGTCCACGACGGCCGTCGGGCACTTTTTTCCCGTGTCCACGTACAGCCCGTTCACGGGTCCGTGTAAGGGTCCGTGTACGTGGCGTGTGCCACGTACGTGGTTTTGCCGACTTTTCCATGGCGCTCGTCCACTTCCGTCCACGACGGCTATCTGCCACTTTTTTCCCGTGTCCACGTACAGCCCGTTCACGGCTCCGTGTAAGGGTCCGTGTACGTGGCCTGTGCGTTGTACGTGGTTTTGCCCCGTTTTCCATGGCGCGCGTCCACTTCCGTCCATGACGGCCGTTGGCCAGTTTTTTCCCGTGTCCACGTACAGCCCGTTCACGGGTCCGTGCAATGGTCCGTGTACGTGGGGTGTGCCACGTACGTGGTTTTGCCCAGTTTTCCATGGCGCGCGACCACTTTCGTCCACGACGGACGTCGGGCACTTTTTTCCCGTGTCCACGTACAGCCCGTTCACGGGTCCGTGTAAGGGTCCGTGTACGTGGCGTGTGCCACGTACGTGGATTTGCCCAGTTTTCCATGGCGCGCGCCCACTTCCGTCCACGACGGCCGTCGGCCAGTTTTTTCCCGTGTCCACGTACAGCCCATTCACGGGTCCGTATACGTGGCGTGTGCCACGTACGTCGTTTTGCCCACTTTTCCATGGCGCGCGTCCAATTCTGTCCACGACGGCCGTCGGCCACTTTTTTCCCGTGTCCACGTACAGGCCGTTCACGGCTCTGTGTAAGGGTCCGTGTACATGGCGTGTGCGTTGTACATGGTTTTGCCCCGTTTTCCATGGCGCGCGTCCACTTCCGTCCACGACGGCCGCCGGCCAGTTTTTTCCGGTGTCCACGTACAGCCCGTTCACGGGTCCGTGTAAGGGTCCGTGTATGTGGGGTGTGCCATGTACATGGTTTTGCCCAGTTTTCCATGGCGCGCGACCACATCCGTCCACGATGGCCATCGGGCACTTTTTTCCCGTGTCCACGTACAGCCCGTTCACGGGTCCGTGTAAGGGTCCGGGTACGTGGCGTGTGCCACGTACGTGGTTTTGCCCACTTTTCCATGGCGCGCGTCCACTTCCGTCCATGATGGCTGTCTGCCACTTTTTTCCCGTGTCCATGTACAGCCCGTTCACGGCTCCGTGTAAGGGTCCGTGTACGTGGCGTGTGCGTTGTACGTGGTTTTGCCCCGTTTTCCATGGCGCTCGTACACTTCCGTCCACGACGGCCGTCGGCCAGTTTTTTCCCGTGTCCACGTACAGCCCGTTCACGGGTCCGTGTAAGGGTCCGTGTACGTGGCGTGTGCCACATACGTGGTTTTGCCCAGTTTTCCATGGCGCGCGTCCACTTCTGTCCACGACGGCCGTCGGCCACTTTTTTCCCGTGTCCACGTACAGCCCATTCACGGGTCCGTGTAAGGGTCCGTGTACGTGGCATGTGCCACGTACGTGGTATTGCCCACTTTTCCATGGCGTGCGTCCACTTCCGTCCACGACGGCCGTCGGCCACTTTTTTCCCGTGTCCACGTACAGCCTCTTCACGGATCCGTGTAAGGGTCCGTGTACGTGACGTGTGCATTGTACGTGGTTTTGCCCACTTTTCCATGGCGCGCATCCACTTTCGTCCACGACGGTCGTCGGCCACTTTTTTCCCGTGTCCACGTACAGCCCGTTCACGGGTCCGTGTAAGGGTCCATGTACGTGGGGTGTGCCACGTACGTGGTTTTGCCCAGTTTTCCATGGCACGCGACCACTTCCGTCCACGACAGCCGTCGGCCAGTTTTTTCCTGTGTCCACGTACAACCGGTTCACGGATCCGTGTAAGGGTCCGTGTACGTGGGGTGTGCCACGTACGTGGTTTTTCCCACTTTTCCATGGAGCGCGTCCACTTCCGTCCACGACGGCTGTCTGCCATTTTTTTCCCATGTCCACGTACAGCCCGTTCACGGCTCCGTGTAAGGGTCCGCGTACGTAGCGTGTGCCACATACGTGGTTTTGCCCCGTTTTCCATGGCGTGCGTCCACCCCCGTCCACGACGGCCGTTGGCCAGTTTTTTCCCGTGTCCACGTGCAGCCCGTTCACGGGTCCGTGTAAGGGTCCGTGTACGTGGGGTGTGCCACGTACGTGGTTTTGCCCAGTTTTCCGTGGCGCGCGCCCACTTCCGTCCACGACGGCCGTCGGGCAATTTTTACCCGGGTCCACGTACAGTCCGTTCACGGCTCCGTGTACGTGGCGTGTGCCACGTACGTGGATTTGCCCAGTTTTCCATGGCGCGCGTCCACTTCCGTCCACGACGGCCGTCGGCCACTTTTTTCCCGTGTCCACGTACAACCCGTTCACGGGTCCGTGTAAGGGTCCGTGTACGTGGCCTGTGCCACGTACGTGGTTTTGCCCACTTTTCCATGGCGCGCGTCACTTCCGTCCACGATGGCCGTCGGCCACTTTTTTCCCATGTCCACGTACAGCATGTTCACGGGTCCATGTAAGGGTCCGTGTACGTGGGGTGTGCCACGTACGTGGTTTTGCCCAGTTTTCCATGGCGCGCGACCACTTCCGTCCACGATGGCCGTCGGGCACTTTTTACACGTGTCCACGTACAGTCCGTTCACGGCTCCATGTAAGGGTCCGTGTACGTGGCGTGTGCCGTGTACGTGGATTTGCCCAATTTTCCATGGCGCGCGTCCACTTCCGTCCACGATGGCCGTCAGCCACTTTTTTCCCGTGTCCACGTACAGCCCGTTCACGGGTCCGTGTAAGGGTCCGTGTACGTGGCTTGTGCCACGTACGTGGTTTTGCCCACTTTTCCATGGCGCGCGTCCACTTCCATCCACGACGGCCGTCGGCCACTTTTTTCCCGTGTCCACGTGCAGCCCGTTCACGGGTCCGTGTAAGGGTCCGTGTACGTGGCATGTGCCACCTACGTGGTTTTGCCCACTTTTCTATGGCGCGCGTCCACTTCCGTCCACGACGGCCGTAGGCCACTTTTTTCCCGTGTCCACGTACAGCCTGTTCACGGGTCCGTGTAAGGGTCCGTGTACGTGGCGTGTGCATTGTACGTGGTTTTGCCCACTTTTCCATGGCGTGCGTCCACTTCCGCCCACGACGGCCGTCGGCCACTTTTTTCCCGTGTCCACGTACAGCCCGTTCACGGGTCCGTGTAAGGGCCGTGTACGTGGGGTGTGCCACGTATGTGGGTTTGCCCTGTTTTCCATGGCGCGCGACCACTTCCGTCCACGACGGCCGTGGACCAGTTTTTTCCTGTGTCCACGTACAGCCCGTTCATGGATCCGTGTAAGGGTCCGTGTACGTGGGGTGTGCCACGTATGTGGTTTTGCCCACTTTTCCATGGCGCGCAACCACTTCCGTCCACGACGGTTGTCTGCCACTTTTTTCCCATGTCCACGTACAGCCCGTTCACGGCTCTGTGTAAGGGTCCGTGTATGTGGCGTGTGCCACGTACGTGGTTTTGCCCCGTTTTCCATGGCGTGCGTCCACTTCCGTCCACGACGGCCGTCGGCCAGTTTTTTCCCGTGTCCACATACCGCTCGTTCACGGGTCCGTGTAAGGGTCCGTGTACGTGGGGTGTGCCACGTACGTGGTTTTGCCCAGTTTTCCATGGCGCGCGACCACTTCCGTCCACGACGGCCGTCGGGCACTTTTTACCCCTGTCCACGTATAGTCCGTTCACGGCTCCGTGTAAGGGTCCGTGTACGTGGCATGTGCCACGTACGTGGATTTGCCCAGTTTTCCATGGCGCGCGTCCACTTCCGTCCACGACGGCCGTCGGCCACTTTTTCCCCGTGTCCACGTACAACCCGTTTACGGGTCCGTGTAAGGGTCCGTGTATGTGGG
>OY997271.1:75115599-75128099 GCA_963921465.1 Triticum timopheevii
TGTTACGTTGTGACGTTTGGTAGCACACAAAGTGTTCCTCCGGTAAATGGGAGTTGTATAATCTCATAGTCATAGGAACATGTATAAGTCATTAAGAAAGCAATAGCAACATACTAGACGATCAAGTGCTAAGCTAACGGAATGGGTCAAGTCAATCACATCATTCTCCTAATGATGTGATCCCGTTAATCAAATGACAACTCTTTCGTCCATGGCTAGGAAACATAACCATCTTTGATAAACGAGCTAGTCAAGTAGAGGCATACTAGTGACACTATGTTTGTCTATGTATTCACACATGTATTATGTTTCCGGTTAATACAATTCTACCATGAATAATAAACATTTATCATGATATATAAGGAAATAAATAATAACTTTATTATTGCCTCTAGGGCATATTTCCTTCAGTCTCCCACTTGCACTAGAGTCAATAATCTAGTTCACATCACCATGTGATTTAACACCAATATTCATATCTGTATATGATTAACACCCATAGTTCACATCGTCATGTGACCAACACCCAAAGGGTTTACTAGAGTCAATAATCTAGTTCACATCACTATGTGATTAATACCCAAAGAGTACTAAGGTGTGATCATGTTTTGCTCGTGGAGAGAAGCTTAGTCAACGGGTCTGTCACATTCAGAGCCGTATGTATTTTGCAAATATTCTATGTCCACAATGCTCTGCATGGAGCTACTCTAGCTAATTGCTCCCACTTTCAATACGTATCCAGATTGAGACTTAGAGTCATCTGGATTGGTGTAAAAGCTTGCATCGTTGTAACTTTTTACGACGGGCTCTTTTGTCACCTCCATAATCGAGAAACATGTCCTTAGTCGTCACTAAGGATATTCTTGACCGCTGTCCAGTGATCTACTCTTAGATCAAAATTGTATTCCCTTGTCAAACTCAGAGCAAGGTCTGGTTCACAGCATAGCATACTTTATAGAACCTATGACTGAGGCATGGGGAATGACTTTTCATTCTCTTTCTATTTTCTGCCATGGTCGGGTCTTGAGTCTTACTCAACTTCACACCTTTGCATCATAGGCAAGAACTCCTTCTTTGACTGTTCCATTTTGAACTATTTCAAAAGTTTATCAAGGTATGTACTCATTGAAAAATATTATCAAGCGTCTTGATATATCTATATAGATCTTGATGCTCAATGTGTAAGCAGCTTCACCGAGGTCTTTCATTGAAAAACTTTTATTCAAGTATCCCTTTATGCTATCTAGAAATTCTATATCATTTCTGATCAATAATATGTCATCTACATATAGTATCAGAAATGCTACAGAGCTCCCACTCACTTTCTTGTAAATACAGGCTTCACCGCAAGTCTGTATAAAACTATATGCTTTGATCAACTTATCAAAGCGTATATTCCAACTCTGAGATGCTTGCACCAGTCCATAGATGGATTGCTGGAGCTTGCACATTTTGTTAGCACCTTTAGGATTGACAAAACCTTCTGGTTGCATCATATACAACTCTTCTTTAAGAAATCCATTAAGGAATGCAGTTTTGACATCCATTTGCCAGATTTCATAAAATGTGGCAATTGCTAACATGATTCGGACAGACTTAAGCATCGCTACAGTTGAGAAAATCTCATTGTAGTCAACACCTTGAACTTTGTCAAAAACCTTTTTCGACAAGTCTAGCTATGTAGATAGTAACACTACTATCAGCGTCCGTCTTCCTCTTGAAGATCCATTTATTTTCTATGGTTTGCCGATCATCGGGCAAGTCCACCAAAGTCCACACTTTGTTCTCATACATGGATCCTATCTCATATTTCATGGCCTCCAGCCATTTTGCGGAATCTGGGCTCATCATCGCTTCCTCATAGTTCGTAGGTTTGTCATGGTCAAGTAACATGTCCTCCAGAACAAGATTACCGTACTACTCTGGTGCGGATCTCACTCTGTTTTACCTACGAGGTTTGGTAGTAACTTTATATGAAGTTACATGATCATCATCATTAGCTTCCTCACTAATTGGTGTAGTAGTCACAGGAACAAATTTCTGTGATGAACTACTTTCCAATTCCGGAGAAGGTACAAATTACCTTATCAAGCTCTACTTTCCTCCCACTCACTTCTTTCGAGAGAAACTCCTTCTCTAGAAAGGATCCATTCTTAGCAACGAATGTTTTGCCTTCGGATCTGTGATAGAAGGTGTACCCAACAGTTTCCTTTGGGTATTCTATGAAGACGCACTTCTCCGATTTGGATTCGAGCTTATCAGGTTGAAAACCTTTTTCATATAAGCATCGCAACTCCGAACTTTAAGAAATGACAGCTTAGGTTTACTGCTAAACCATAGTTCATACGGTGTCGTCTCAACGGATTTAGATGGTGCCCTTTTAACGTGAATGCAGCTGTCTCTAATGCATAACCCCAAAACAATAATGGTAAATCAGTAAGAGACATCATAGATCGTACCATATCAAATAAAGTGCGGTTACGATGTTCGGACACACCATAACGTTGTGGTGTTCCAGGTGGCGTGAGCTGTGAAACTATTCACATTGTTTTAATTGAGACCAAACTTGTAACTCAAATATTCATCTCCACGATCAGATCGCAGAAACATTATTTTCTTGTTATGATGATTTTCCACTTCACTCTGAAATTCTTTGAACCTTTCAACTATTTCAGACTTATGTTTCATCAAGTAGATATACCCATATCTGCTCAAATCATCTTGTGAAGGTCAGAAAATAACGATACGTGCCACGAGCATCAACACTCATTGGATCGCATACATTGGTATGTATTATTTCCAATATGTCAGTAGCTCGTTCCATTGTTCTGGAGAACGGAGTTTTAGTCATCTTGCCCAAAAGGCATGGTTCGCAAGCATCAAATGATTCATAACCAAGTGATTCCGAAAATCCATCTTTATGGAGTTTCTTCATGCGCTTTACACCGATATGACCCAAACGGCAGTGCCACAAATAAGTTGCACTATCATTATTAACTTTTCATCCTTTGGCATCAATATTATGAATATGTGTATCACCACGATCGAGATCCAACAAACTATTTTTATTGGGTGTATAACCATCTAAGGTCTTATTCATGTAAACAGAATAACAATTATTCTTTAACTTCAAATGAATAACCGTATCGCAATAAACATGATCTTATCATATTTATGCTTAACGCAAACACCAAATAACATTTATTTAGGTTTAACACTAATCTCGAAAAGTATAGGGAATGTGCGATGATGATCATATCAATCTTGGAACTACTTCCAACACTCATCGTCACTTCCCCTTCAACTAGTCTCTGTTTATTCTGTAACTCCTGTTTCGAGTTACTAATCTTAGCAACCGAACAAGTATCAAATACTCAGGGGCTACTATAAACACTAGTAAGGCACATATCAATAACCTGTATATCAAATATACCCTTGTTCAATTTGCCATCCTTCTTATCCACCAAATATCCAGGGCTTCTCCGCTTCCAGTGACCATTTCCTTTGCAGTGTAATCACTCAGTTTCAGGCTTTGGTCCAGCTTTGGGCTTCTTCGCGGGAGTGACAACTTGCTTGTCATTCTACTTGAAGTTCCCTTTCTTTCCCTTTGCCCTTTTTCTTGAAACTAGTGGTCTTGTCAAGCATCAACACTTGATGCTCTTTCTTTATTTCTACCTTCGTCGATTTCAACATCACGAAGAGCTCGGGAATCGTTTTCGTCATCCCTTGCATACTATAGTTCATCACGAAGTTCTAGTAACTTAGTGATGGTGACTAGAGAATTCTGTCAATCACTATCTTATCTGGAAGATTAACTCCCACTTGATTCAAGCGATTGAAGTACCTAGACAATCTGAGCACATGCTCACTAGTTGAGCGATTCTCCTCCATCTTTTAGCTATATAACTTGTTAGAGACTTCATATCTCTCAACTTGGGTATTTGCTGGAAATATTAACTTCAACTCCTGGAACATCTCATATGGTCCATGACGTTCAAAACATCTTTGAAGTCCCGATTCTAAGCCGTTAAGCATGGTGCACTAAACTATCAAGTAGTCATCATATTGAGCTAGCCAAACGTTCATAACGTCTGCATCTGCTCCTGCAATAGGTTTGTCACCTAGCGGTGCATCAAGGACATAATTCTTCTGCGCAGCAATGAGGATAAACCTCAGATCACGGATCCAATCCGCATCATTGCTACTAACATCTTTCAACACAGTTTTCTCTAGGAACATATCAAATAAACATATGAAAGCAACAACGCAAGCTATTGATCTACAACATAATTTGCAAAATACTACCAGGACTAAGTTCATGATAAATTTAAGTTCAATTGATCATATTACTTAAGAACTCCCACTTAGATAGACATCTCTCTAGTCATCTAAGTGATCACGTGATCCAAATCAACTAAACCATAACCGATCATCACGTGAAATGGAGTAGTTTTCAATGGTGAACATCACTATGTTGATCATATCTACTATATGATTCACGCTCGACCTTTCTGTCTCCGTGTTCCGAGGCCATATCTGCATATGCTAGGCTCGTCAAGTTTAACCTGAGTATTCCGTGTGCGCAAAACTGGCTTGCACCCATTGTAGATGGACGTAGAGCTTATCACACCCGATCATCACGTGGTGTCTGGGCACGATGAACTTTGGCAACGGTGCATACTCAGGGAGAACACTTCTTGATAATTAGTGAGAGATCATCTTAAAATGCTACCGTCAATCAAAGCAAGATAAGATGCATAAAGGATAAACATCACATGCAATCAATATAAGTGATATGATATGGCCATCATCATCTTGTGCTTGTGATCTCCATCGAAGCACCGTCATGATCACCATCGTCACCTGCGCGACACCTTGATCTCCATCATAGCATCGTTGTCGTCTCGCCACCTATTGCTTCTACGACTATTGCTACCACTTAGTGATAAAGTAAAGCATTACAGGGCGATTGCATTGCATACAATAAAGCGACAACCATATGGCTCCTGCCAGTTGCCGATAACTCGGTTACAAAACATGATCATGTCATACAATAAAATATAGCATCACGTCTTGACCATATCACATCACAACATGCCCTGCAAAAACAAGTTAGACGTCCTCTACATTGTTGTTGCAAGTTTTACGTGGCTGCTACGGGCTTAGCAAGAACCGTTCTTACCTATGCATCAAAACCACAACGATAGTTTGTCAAGTTAGTGTTGTTTTAACCTTCGCAAGGACCGGGCGTAGTCACACTCGGTTCAACTAAAGTTGGAGAAACTGACACCCGCCAGCCACCTGTGTGCAAAGGACGTCAGTAGAACCAGTCTCGCGTAAGCGTACGCGTAATGTCGGTCTGGGCCGCTTCATCCAACAATACCGCCGAACCAAAGTATGACATGCTGGTAAGCAGTATGACTTATATCGCCCACAACTCACTTGTGTTCTACTCGTGCATATAACATCAACGCATAAAACCTAGGCTCGGATGCCACTGTTGGGGAACGTAGTAATTTCAAAAAAATTCCTACGCACACGTTAGATCATGGTGATGGCATAGCAACGAGAGGGGAGAGTGTTGTCTACGTACCCTCGTAGACCGTAAGCAGAAGCGTTAGCACAACGCGGTTGATGTAGTCGTACGTCTTCACGATCCGACCGATCCAAGCACCGAACGTACGGGGCCTCCGAGTTCAGCACACGTTCAGCTCGATGACGATCTCCGGCCTCCGATCCAGCAAAGCTCCGGAGATGAGTTCCGTCAGCACGACGGCGTGGTGACGATGATGATGTACTACCGGCGCAGGGCTTCTCCTAAACTCCACGACGATATGACCGAGGTGGAATATGGTGGAGGGGGGCACCGCACACGGCTAAGGAACGATCCGTAGATCAACTTGTGTGTCATGGGGTGCCCCCCTGCCCCCGTATATAAAGGAGAAAGGGGAGGAGGGCCGGCCAAGGAGGAGGAGGCGCGCCCAAGGGGGGCAATCCTAATCCAAGTAGGATTCCCCCCTCTTTCCAAGTCGTACTAGGAGAAGGGAAGGAAGGGGAGGAGAAGGAGAAGGAAGGAGAGGGAGGAGAAGAAGGAAAGGGGGGCCGACCCCCTAGTCCAATTCGGTTTGGGCTAGGGGGGCCGCGCTCCCTATCTCCTCTCTTCCACCACTTGGCACATGAGGCCCATTGCTTCTTCCTCGTATTCCCGTAACTCCCCGGTACCCCCGAAAATACCCGAATCACTCGGAACCTTTCCGAACTCTGAATATAGTCGTCCAATATATCAATCTTTACGTCTCGACCATTTCGAGACTCCTCGTCATGTCCCCGATCTCATCCGGGACTCCGAACTCCTTCGGTACATCAACACTCATAAACTCATAATAAAACTGTCATCGAAACGTTAAGCGTGCGGACCCTACGGGTTCGAGAACTATGTAGACATGACCTAGAACTATTCTCGGTCAATAACCAATAGCGGAAACTGGATGTCCATATTGGTTCCTACATATTCTACGAAGATTTTTATCGGTCAAACCGCATAAAAACATACATTGTTCCCTTTGTCATCGGTATGTTACTTGCCCGAGATTCGATCGTCGGTATCCAATACCTAGTTCAATCTCGTTACTGGAAAGTCTCTTTACTCGTTCCGTAATACTTCATCCCGTAACTAACTCATTAGTTACAATGCTTGCAAGGCTTAAGTGATGTGTATTACCGAGAGGGCCCAGAGATACCTCTCCGACAATCGGAGTGACAAAACCTAATCTTGAATTATGCCAACCCAACATGTACCTTTGGATACACCTGTAGAGCACCTTTATAATCACCCTGTTACGTTGTGACGTTTGGTAGCACACAAAGTGTTCCTCCGGTAAATGGGAGTTGTATAATCTCATAGTCATAGGAACATGTATAAGTCATTAAGAAATCAATAGCAACATACTAGACGATCAAGTGCTAAGCTAACGGAATGGGTCAAGTCAATCACATCATTCTCCTAATGATGTGATCCCGTTAATCAAATGACAACTCTTTCGTCCATGGCTAGGAAACATAACCATCTTTGATAAACGAGCTAGTCAAGTAGAGGCATACTAGTGACACTATGTTTGTCTATGTATTCACACATGTATTATGTTTCCGGTTAATACAATTCTACCATGAATAATAAACATTTATCATGATATATAAGGAAATAAATAATAACTTTATTATTGCCTCTAGGGCATATTTCCTTCAGTCTCCCACTTGCACTAGAGTCAATAATCTAGTTCACATCACCATGTGATTTAACACCAATATTCATATCTGTATATGATTAACACCCATAGTTCACATCGTCATGTGACCAACACCCAAAGGGTTTACTAGAGTCAATAATCTAGTTCACATCACTATGTGATTAATACCCAAAGAGTACTAAGGTGTGATCATGTTTTGCTCGTGGAGAGAAGCTTAGTCAACGGGTCTGTCACATTCAGAGCCGTATGTATTTTGCAAATATTCTATGTCCACAATGCTCTGCATGGAGCTACTCTAGCTAATTGCTCCCACTTTCAATACGTATCCAGATTGAGACTTAGAGTCATCTGGATTGGTGTAAAAGCTTGCATCGTTGTAACTTTTTACGACGGGCTCTTTTGTCACCTCCATAATCGAGAAACATGTCCTTAGTCGTCACTAAGGATATTCTTGACCGCTGTCCAGTGATCTACTCTTAGATCAAAATTGTATTCCCTTGTCAAACTCAGAGCAAGGTCTGGTTCACAGCATAGCATACTTTATAGAACCTATGACTGAGGCATGGGGAATGACTTTTCATTCTCTTTCTATTTTCTGCCATGGTCGGGTCTTGAGTCTTACTCAACTTCACACCTTTGCATCACAAGCAAGAACTCCTTCTTTGACTGTTCCATTTTGAACTATTTCAAAAGTTTATCAAGGTATGTACTCATTGAAAAATCTTATCAAGCGTCTTGATATATCTATATAGATCTTGATGCTCAATGTGTAAGCAGCTTCACCGAGGTCTTTCATTGAAAAACTTTTATTCAAGTATCCCTTTATGCTATCTAGAAATTCTATATCATTTCTGATCAATAATATGTCATCTACATATAGTATCAGAAATGCTACAGAGCTCCCACTCACTTTCTTGTAAATACAGGCTTCACCGCAAGTCTGTATAAAACTATATGCTTTGATCAACTTATCAAAGCGTATATTCCAACTCTGAGATGCTTGCACCAGTCCATAGATGGATTGCTGGAGCTTGCACATTTTGTTAGCACCTTTAGGATTGACAAAACCTTCTGGTTGCATCATATACAACTCTTCTTTAAGAAATCCATTAAGGAATGCAGTTTTGACATCCATTTGCCAGATTTCATAAAATGTGGCAATTGCTAACATGATTCGGACAGACTTAAGCATCGCTACAGTTGAGAAAATCTCATTGTAGTCAACACCTTGAACTTTGTCAAAAACCTTTTTCGACAAGTCTAGCTATGTAGATAGTAACACTACTATCTGCGTCCGTCTTCCTCTTGAAGATCCATTTATTTTCTATGGTTTGCCGATCATCGGGCAAGTCCACCAAAGTCCACACTTTGTTCTCATACATGGATCCTATCTCATATTTCATGGCCTCCAGCCATTTTGCGGAATCTGGGCTCATCATCGCTTCCTCATAGTTCGTAGGTTTGTCATGGTCAAGTAACATGTCCTCCAGAATAAGATTACCGTACTACTCTGGTGCGGATCTCACTCTATTTTACCTACGAGGATTGGTAGTAACTTTATATGAAGTTACATGATCATCATCATTAGCTTCCTCACTAATTGGTGTAGTAGTCACAGGAACAAATTTCTGTGATGAACTACTTTCCAATTCCGGAGAAGGTACAAATTACCTTATCAAGCTCTACTTTCCTCCCACTCACTTCTTTCGAGAGAAACTCCTTCTCTAGAAAGGATCCATTCTTAGCAACGAATGTTTTGCCTTCGGATCTGTGATAGAAGGTGTACCCAACAGTTTCCTTTGGGTATTCTATGAAGACGCACTTCTCCGATTTGGGTTCGAGCTTATCAGGTTGAAAACCTTTTTCATATAAGCATCGCAACTCCGAACTTTAAGAAATGACAGCTTAGGTTTACTGCTAAACCATAGTTCATACGGTGTCGTCTCAACGGATTTAGATGGTGCCCTTTTAACGTGAATGCAGCTGTCTCTAATGCATAACCCCAAAACAATAATGGTAAATCAGTAAGAGACATCATAGATCGTACCATATCAAATAAAGTGCGGTTACGATGTTCGGACACACCATAACGTTGTGGTGTTCCAGGTGGCGTGAGCTGTGAAACTATTCACATTGTTTTAATTGAGACCAAACTCGTAACTCAAATATTCATCTCCACGATCAGATCGCAGAAACATTATTTTCTTGTTATGATGATTTTCCACTTCACTCTGAAATTCTTTGAACCTTTCAACTATTTCAGACTTATGTTTCATCAAGTAGATATACCCATATCTGCTCAAATCATCTTGTGAAGGTCAGAAAATAACGATACTTGCCACGAGCATCAACACTCATTGGATCGCATACATTGGTATGTATTATTTCCAATATGTCAGTAGCTCGTTCCATTGTTCTGGAGAACGGAGTTTTAGTCATCTTGCCCAAAAGGCATGGTTCGCAAGCATCAAATGATTCATAACCAAGTGATTCCGAAAATCCATCTTTATGGAGTTTCTTCATGCGCTTTACACCGATATGACCCAAACGGCAGTGCCACAAATAAGTTGCACTATCATTATTAACTTTTCATCCTTTGGCATCAATATTATGAATATGTGTATCACCACGATCGAGATCCAACAAACTATTTTTATTGGGTGTATAACCATCTAAGGTCTTATTCATGTAAACAGAATAACAATTATTCTTTAACTTCAAATGAATAACCGTATCGCAATAAACATGATCTTATCATATTTATGCTTAACGCAAACACCAAATAACATTTATTTAGGTTTAACACTAATCTCGAAAAGTATAGGGAATGTGCGATGATGATCATATCAATCTTGGAACTACTTCCAACACTCATCGTCACTTCCCCTTCAACTAGTCTCTGTTTATTCTGTAACTCCTGTTTCGAGTTACTAATCTTAGCAACCGAACAAGTATCAAATACTCAGGGGCTACTATAAACACTAGTAAGGCACATATCAATAACCTGTATATCAAATATACCCTTGTTCAATTTGCCATCCTTCTTATCCACCAAATATCCAGGGCTTCTCCGCTTCCAGTGACCATTTCCTTTGCAGTGTAATCACTCAGTTTCAGGCTTTGGTCCAGCTTTGGGCTTCTTCGCGGGAGTGACAACTTGCTTGTCATTCTACTTGAAGTTCCCTTTCTTTCCCTTTGCCCTTTTTCTTGAAACTAGTGGTCTTGTCAAGCATCAACACTTGATGCTCTTTCTTTATTTCTACCTTCGTCGATTTCAACATCACGAAGAGCTCGGGAATCGTTTTCGTCATCCCTTGCATACTATAGTTCATCACGAAGTTCTAGTAACTTAGTGATGGTGACTAGAGAATTCTGTCAATCACTATCTTATCTGGAAGATTAACTCCCACTTGATTCAAGCGATTGAAGTACCTAGACAATCTGAGCACATGCTCACTAGTTGAGCGATTCTCCTCCATCTTTTAGCTATATAACTTGTTAGAGACTTCATATCTCTCAACTTGCGTATTTGCTAGAAATATTAACTTCAACTCCTGGAACATCTCATATGGTCCATGACGTTCAAAACGTCTTTGAAGTCCCGATTCTAAGCCGTTAAGCATGGTGCACTAAACTATCAAGTAGTCATCATATTGAGCTAGCCAAACGTTCATAACGTCTGCATCTGCTCTTGCAATAGGTTTGTCACCTAGCGGTGCATCAAGGACATAATTCTTCTGCGCAGCAATGAGGATAAACCTCAGATCACGGATCCAATCCGCATCATTGCTACTAACATCTTTCAACACAGTTTTCTCTAGGAACATATCAAATAAACATATGAAAGCAACAACGCAAGCTATTGATCTACAACATAATTTGCAAAATACTACCAGGACTAAGTTCATGATAAATTTAAGTTCAATTGATCATATTACTTAAGAACTCCCACTTAGATAGACATCTCTCTAGTCATCTAAGTGATCACGTGATCCAAATCAACTAAACCATAACCGATCATCACGTGAAATGGAGTAGTTTTCAATGGTGAACATCACTATGTTGATCATATCTACTATATGATTCACGCTCGACCTTTCTGTCTCCGTGTTCCGAGGCCATATCTGCATATGCTAGGCTCGTCAAGTTTAACCTGAGTATTCCGTGTGTGCAAAACTGGCTTGCACCCATTGTAGATGGACGTAGAGCTTATCACACCCGATCATCACGTGGTGTCTGGGCACGACGAACTTTGGCAACGGTGCATACTCAGGGAGAACACTTCTTGATAATTAGTGAGAGATCATCTTAAAATGCTACCGTCAATCAAAGCAAGATAAGATGCATAAAGGATAAACATCACATGCAATCAATATAAGTGATATGATATGGCCATCATCATCTTGTGCTTGTGATCTCCATCGAAGCACCGTCATGATCACCATCGTCACCTGCGCGACACCTTGATCTCCATCATAGCATCGTTGTCGTCTCGCCACCTATTGCTTCTACGACTATTGCTACCGCTTAGTGATAAAGTAAAGCATTACAGGGCGATTGCATTGCATACAATAAAGCGACAACCATATGGCTCCTGCCAGTTGCCGATAACTCGGTTGCAAAACATGATCATGTCATACAATAAAATATAGCATCACGTCTTGACCATATCACATCACAACATGCCCTGCAAAAACAAGTTAGACGTCCTCTACATTGTTGTTGCAAGTTTTACGTGGCTGCTACGGGCTTAGCAAGAACCGTTCTTACCTATGCATCAAAACCACAACGATAGTTTGTCAAGTTAGTGCTGTTTTAACCTTCGCAAGAAACTGACACCCGCCAGCCACCTGTGTGCAAAGCACGTCAGTAGAACCAGTCTCGCGTAAGCGTACGCGTAATGTCGGTCTGGGCCGCTTCATCCAACAATACCGCCGAACCAAAGTATGACATGCTGGTAAGCAGTACGACTTATATCGCCCACAACTCACTTGTGTTCTACTCGTGCATATAACATCAACGCATAAAACCTAGGCTCGGATGCCACTGTTGGGGAACGTAGTAATTTCAAAAAAATTCCTACGCACACGTAAGATCATGGTGATGGCATAGCAACGAGAGGGGAGAGTGTTGTCTACGTACCCTCGTAGACCGTAAGCGGAAGTGTTAGCACAACGCGGTTGATGTAGTCGTACGTCTTCACGATCCGACCGATCCAAGCACCGAACGTACGGGGCCTCCGAGTTCAGCACA
>OY997271.1:75135599-75140599 GCA_963921465.1 Triticum timopheevii
AACTAGTTGGGCACTTGTCTAATAAAGCACTAATGACCCCTACGCCTGGTCTCCACGCATGCCCCGGTTTTTATAACCGTGAGGGTATTCGGACACACTCCGGACTATTGGGTCCAGAGGTTGAAGCGAAAAGGTCCGCTACGACAAACGATCTACAATCCGGCTAGAAGGCATTCTACATGTCACCTTACATTATATAGTCAACTTTTACCCAAGTCACTTGGGGGCTCTTATGTTTATTTGAGCCGTTTCATACTAAGTGTTTCTCTTCCTAGTCGTTGCAAAGTTTTTATTATTATTTATCACTCCTTTTTTCGACACAAGTGTGCGGTCACTAGCCGGGGAGCCTAATTTCTCTCTCAAAGCTGCTAGAGTTTAGTTTGCTAAACTGGCCTAGTAAGAAGTACTCCGCCTTCGGGATAGGAGGTTGAAGCCGTAGGCTGACACTCTTGAAGTTTTGAGATAGGATGTGTCATGTTAAAGCACGGCAGAAGCACCCCTTTTTTTTCTAAAGTCCAATTTTCGGATTGGCACCGAACACTTGATCTAGTTCAGACATTAACCTTTTGAATAAGTTTTTTGGCTTTTCGAGCCCATGGCACTTTTAAACTATTTGTGTGTTTTCAGCACAAGTCTCGCAGTGCAACGCCGGACAGCTTTTGAGATTCGGCAAAAACATTCTCGGATATTGCTATATATGCATCAGTTTCGAATTGTGTCTTCGGTCAATAGTTGGGTTGCCCGGCTCTCGCGCTTGCCTCCTGCGTTCCGCTTTGTTCGGCTAGGTGTGCAAAGGGAGAACCACTGCGATTGTGCTTCCAGCTCGCATGGTCAAGCACCTCAGTGGAGGAAGCCGAAAACTGACTGTCACAATAGGTGTAAACTGGTCAGCGATCCGATGACTATATTAAATGACGGGCCATTCATTGGCCGAAGTGTTTCCGGCTTGACCACGACTGTCGCCGAACACTATCGGGGGCTATTAACTGGCCTCCCAAACTAAATCCTCGATATTTTGCTCTTACATTGGAGCAGAGGTTTCATGATCATGCTTAGCATGACAACCCAAAGAAAGGAACCGATAGCGGGACTATTTTCTCTGGAAGACATTTCTTTTGTTAAACAGTAATATAACATGTCTCTCCGCGTACCTTTGTTTATAAAATCGTAGGGCCAGATTGCCTTGTTTGTTGTAAATCTTTGCCCCCATAAAGGATTTATAAAGTAGGACAAACACTCCTCGGCTATTGGCCGAGGAGGTGGAAGCCGATGGTCGGTCAACAAAGTTTTGTACAATGCGGATCCGAGCAATAATGACGTAAAGTACTTGGATACATAGAGTCATTACACATAATTTGTGATTTTACTATGAATATCGATCCTTAATTCGGCCTCCCGTGCCCGCATTAAGGCTTGGGGGCTACTGGGCTTCGGGCTTATTATTTACAAATATTAAAGGGGCACATCAATCCCCTGATCTGGTGTTGCCACCCGACCAGTGTCTCGGGGGCTACTGCATTGCCTGTTCTATGCAAAAAAATTTAAGTGCAATACAGTTTCCGAGGAGATTTTTATCCTCGGGTTGGTCGGCCGCACCCAACCCGAGTCTCGAGGACTGAACACGCCGCTTTTTTGTCCCGAAGTATTCTGCCGAGCTAGGACTTGATACTCAGACCGATTTTGCAAATCAACCTGAGTCTCAGCGGCTACGGGGATCAGCGGTCTTATGTCATCCTTCATGTGCATCTCAGGTTTTAGACCGATACCCACCTTGAGGGCTACTGGCTATATATCTCGTCAGAGAATAAATTACATCAATAAAAAACATTGACCAAAAATCAGCCCATGACCGAGGTGCTTAACCACCTCGGAAGCAGTCCGGCATAAAGCTCGGGCGCTAGTGGGTGGCTCCATAGAGGGCATTTCCGGCATTAAGCTCAGCTAAACTCCTTCAAACTTCTTTGAACCAAGGTGATCTACGACACCTCGGATACAGTCCAGCGTTGGAGCTCAGATACATAGTCCGGCGTTAGAGCTGGGAAGCAGTCCGGCAGTGGTGCTCGGCTGCAAAAGATACCTGGAATGCAGTCCGGCGTTGGAGCTCGGACGCAAGAGGACGTTGCCACCCGGGAACAACTTCAAACCTGAGGCATGGCATAAAAGTAACAAGGCATTGATAAAGGCCGTAAACTTAAAGGGGCTCCTCGGATACCCAACGCGTAAACTCGTCGAATGCATTTCGGCGATCCTCAAGATAGAAGATGAGAAGATTTGTCGAACCAGTTTTCAAGACCGGCAATCGAAGATGAAGAACAGTTCGGAAGAATCGAGGAGCGTCCCTAACTTGAAGACCGGTTCAGGGGGCTACTGACGGTGTCCTAGATTAGGGGGTACTCAACACGTCATCTCCCGATCAGTTGGATTGGGCCGAGGACCCCCATGGCCGTATACTCATGGGCCAGCCCGGACAGCTGCCGCATACAAGGAAGAATCAACAAGACTTGGCGATCAAGACAAGGACTCCTCCCCCACCGGCATATTCGGCTAGGACTCTTGTTATCCTAGGCCTCTGGTGCATTATATAAACCGAGGCCAGGCTAGTTGATAGACATATACAACAACCATTACAACAATCATACTATAGGCTAGCTTCTAGGGTTTAGCCTCCTTGATCTCGTGGTAGATCTACTCTTGTAATACCCACATCATCAATATCAATCAAGCAGGACGTAGGGTTTTACCTCCATCAAGAGGGCCCGAACCGGGGTAAAACATCGTGTCCCATGTCTCCTGTTACCATTGATCCTAAGACGCACTGTTTGGGACCCCCTACCCGAGATCCGCCGGTTTTGACACCGACACTCCCTCTCCGAAATAGAACCCTAATTCTCCGTCACCCGTCACCACCATGGTAGGCCCCTATCCTACCATCGAATGTTGATAGGGCAGAAATTTGAATGACGCGTCGCCGGCACGAAGGCCGTGCAATTCGTCGAGTTATCATGAATCATCGGATCAGCGAGCAGAGCCCGCGTCAGCCTTTTATCTAATAAATGAGCCCCTCCCAGAAGTCGGGGTTTGTTGCATGTATTAGCTCTAGAGTTAATACGGTTATCCGAGTAGCACGTACCATCAAACAAACTATAACTGATTTAATGAGCCATTCACAGTTTCACAGTTCAAATTGGTTCATACTTGCACATGCATGGCTTAATCTTTGAGACAAGCATATGACTACTGGCAGGATCAACCAGGTAGCACGTCCTTGGTGACGCCCAGCACGGCCATCGTCCTGCGCTTCCACTTTCGTGGAAACTCATAGGCAATAGCCGGGCCGGTTGTCGCTCTTGAGCGGCACAGCTCATCGTCCTTGAGGATCGGCGCAGAGAGTTGCATATCCTACCACGTAACTGTGGAGAGGTAGAGGCAACTCTTGTTCCGGTTGTTCTCAGTTCGAAGAGCTTTGGGTCGGGTCGAGGCAACCGAAAGGGCCACGACCCTTTATCGTGAGCAGCATCCGAGACCAAAAGCGGGAGCGAGGTTGCCTTGATAGCAACGGGCACGTAATGTGCCAGCGCCACGAGGCAACGCCGCAAGCGCTATTTGGCCGCAGCGGCACACCCAAAGGGCGTCCACCGCGAGGCAACAATTATCCGAAGCACCACTTCCCGTAGGTCGGGTACTAGCACGTAAGCACTCTTAATCCAGCGATTTGAAGCCACACGACGAACAGGACACGACGCCGATAGTCGGCCACAGTACAACGCGGTATCTACCGGCAGACACGGGTCCAAAGCTACTCATGCACTTAGTAGCCAACAAGCGGTCAAGCCAACCAAGCCTCCGCCCGTGCAGAGCACGGGAGGATCGCTTGCACGAAGGCGTCCTGTAAGGCCAAATCACGTGTGTCACACCAGCAGCAATAAAGCTACGGATGCAACGATTTTCCGAAGGCAACTTTATCGGGACGTCGGTGCAACGTTGTCGGACGGTTTTATCGTGCATGAAACGGGCTACTTTCCTGTTTCCCGAGCCGCATTCGGCTGTTGGGTCAGAATTTCACTTGAGACGTACAGGGGACCGGGACAGCGATGACGTTGCCACCGAGTGGCAACGGTTTTCCGGAGGCGACATTCGAGGGACACCATTGCGACTGTTTACCGTCAGTCGGATCGTGTACGTAACGGGGTACTTTCCTGTTTCCAAAGCCACTTTTGGCTGTTGGGTCAGAATTTCTCACGAGACGTACACGGGACCGGGCCAACCCCTTCGTGATTGCATAACGACGGGAAAGCCGAGGCAACGTTGGCATAACGCCTGTAAGGGTCCGTGTACGTGGCGTGTGCCACGTACGTGGATTTGCCCTGTTTTCCATGGCGCGCGTCCACTTCCGTCCATGACAGCCGTCGGCCAGTTTTTTCCCGTGTCCACGTACAGCCCGTTCACGGGTCCGTGTAAGGGTCCGTGTATGTGGCGTGTGCCACGTACGTGGTTTTGCCCACTTTTCCATGGCGCGCGTCCACTTCCATCCACGACGGCCGTCGGCCCCTTTTTTCCCGTGTCCATGTACAGCCCGTTCACGGCTCCGTGTAAGGGTCCGTGTACATGGCATGTGTGTTGTACGTGGTTTTGCCCCGTTTTCCATGGCGCGCGTCCACTTCCGTCCACGACGGCCGTCGGCCAGTTTTTTCCCGTGTCCACGTACAGCCCGTTCATGGGTCCGTGTACGTGGGGTGTGCCACGTATGTGGTTTTGCACAGTTTTCCATGGCGCGCAACCACTTCCGTCCATGGCGGCCGTTGGGCACTTTTTTCCCGTGTCCATGTACAACTCATTCATTCACGGGTCCGTGTAAGGGTCTGTCTATGTGGCGTGTGCCACGTATGTGGATTTGCCCAGTTTTCCATAGCGCGCATCCACTTCCGTCCACGACGGCCGTCGGCCAATTTTTTCCCTTGTCCACGTACAGCGCGTTCACCACTTTTCCATGGCGCGCGTCC
>OY997271.1:75145599-75155599 GCA_963921465.1 Triticum timopheevii
ACCATCTTTCGGGTCCCGAGAGGCGTGCTCCAACTCGAACCCTTCACAGAAGATCAGGGTCGACCAGCGGTGCGGCCCGTGAGGGCCTCCAGCTCATCAGCTTCCTTAAGCATCCCAGGTTTCGGAACCCGTCGACTCGCACACATGTCAAACTCCTTGGTCCGTGTTTCAAGACGGGTCAGATGGGGAGCCCGCAGGCCCTTACAGCGCAGTGCCCCGAGGGACACGCCTTTCGGCGCGCGGGTACCGGTCGTGCCGACGACGGCCACCGGGGGCACCTAGAGCCCATGGGCTTTGGCCGCCGGTGTGTCCTACAACAGTCCACACCCCGAGCCGAGCGGCGGACCAGCAAAAGCCGTTCCGCATACGGCCGGGGCGCATCGCCGGCCCCCATCCGCTTCCCTCCCAGCAATTTCAAGCACTCTTTGACTCTCTTTTCAAAGTCCTTTTCATCTTTCCCTCGCGGTACTTGTTCGCTATCGGTCTCTCGCCTGTATTTAGCCATGGACGGAGTCTACCGCCCGATTTGGGATGCGTTCCCAAACAACCCGACTCGTTGATGGTGCCTCGTGGGGCGACAGGGTCTGGGCCGGACGGGGCTCTCACCCTCCCAGGCTGTAATGCCCCGAGACCGACGCTCCAGAAGACTTCCATATTTTTGTGACCTCCCCGAGACCGACGCTCCAGAAGACTTCCATATTTTTGTGACCTCCGTGTGTTTTTTATTTGTGCTTGCTCTATTTATTTTTGCATTGCATCATGTCATCATGCTAGCATGTCATTTAATTTTTAAAACCTCAACTAAATAAATTGCATAGATCTTTTGATCTATTTAAATCGAGGGATATTCACAATGGTGATTTCTCTTTATAACATATCCTCCCAATATTTAGGGAGCTATATTAAAATATTCCATTAACTTTGGAATCACCATAACACACTTGCAATTTAATTCTCATGCCTTTTGCTTCATGTTTGTTCTCCAAACATTCTCCATATTTCTTTCTCCATTTATCGAGGCTCCTCCTAAAGTCTCAACATTTTTGGACACTCCTAAATCCTAGACTCTATTCAAACTCCTTTGGCGCAAGTTAGATAATTTTGGGTTTAACTTTGCCTATTTTGCTGGAACCACTTTTGTTGGGTTGGAGACATTCCATAAAGCCTTACAAAAATATCCTACCATTGTATTATTCTCCATGGCTTCTTCTCTTGATTCTTTTTGGTCTCTCTCTATTTTTTTCTGTAAGGAGTATATCAAGAGAGAGGGGAGCAGTGGATAGCCGAAGCCCGCTTAAGGCCCACCTGTGGCCTGACCTAGCCGGCCCAAGAGGACTGCCTGATCTCCTCTTATCCACCCACTCGCTCAACCCCCTCTCCCTCGTTCCCCTGCTAGCGCCGCCACTCACACGCACACGCATCGCCTGAACCCAGCGCCCGATCCCCATCTCCCCGAGCGCCTCCTCCACCCTGCAGCCATCCCCGTCGCGCCCTCCTCCTCTCGTGCCAGGCACCTCTACCGCCTCCCATCAGCTCTGCCACCGGATCTCGCCTTCGTCAGGGTCGACAGCAGCAGCAACTGCACCTTCCCCCGATGCCATCTGCTGCAACCGCCTCCTGCATCAAGCGCCCCCGCGACCACCGTGCCCGAGGCGTCCTTGCGCCCTGCCGTGCCCTGCTGCCGCTGCTCTTCCCGCGACCATTCCCCATCATCTCCAGCGTGCCCCATCGCCGGGTCGTCGGACCTTGCCGCATCGCCATCCGGTCCTGCCCCTGCCTCGCCTTCGCCCGCTCCACCTCGCCTCCAACTGCGGTCATGGCTTCGCCCTGCTCGCGGCCAGAGCTGGAGGACCCTGACCTCCTCTCCATCTCTGTCTTGTGCCGCCTCTGCCTCACCTTGTTGCTGCCGCCGCAAGTACCTCTACGTGCGGACTCACCAAGTACTCGACCCGGATGCGCCAAGTTTGACTATGAACGGCTGCACGTCCGACCCGGTATTCGAACCTCAAGCGCCAAGTTCCACTACGAGATGTACCACTACCGTCCCCAAGATCGCGAGTACCTCTACCGTCGCCGTGAACGACTACTTCCACGACGTCCGTGAATCACTAGTTCCACTACCGTCGCCCCGAAGATGTTGGATTCGTCAAGTGCCTCTTCGAAACTAACGTGTACAACTACTTCCACTACGACCGTTGCGAGAACGTTTACTTCCATCTACACCGCTTTGAACTCGATCCGCCCCAAAACGCACGCTTCGAAGGTATAACGATGAGACGTCCGCCCGTGTACGAATGCATGTGTTGAATGAGATGCTCGTGTTTGCACCGTGATCGAACTGTCGCTTGCGATGCCCCTCTTTTGCCATGCCAACGACACGTGGGAACCCGGTATCCGGGATCACCCCACCATCTTTTGCATGTTTCGCACATCCACATCTTTGTTTGCACCGGTCACTCCACAAGTTATCGGAACCGAGATGTTGCCGTGGCATCATTTTCGGAATCATCGCCGTGGCACCCTTTTCCTTCCGCCATGGCGACAAATGCTTCATAACAAGCTCATGTCAACATTTTCATAAAATTGCATAAGACTTGCATATGTCATCCGCATCATGTTAACAACATTTGAATGGTTAAAATTGTGTTTGCATTATATTGCTAAATGACATATGGGGATTTTTCGGAATTATCGTTTGTTGTTTCCGGCCTCACTTAAACTTGCCTAGATAGTTAGTTTATTTATGCTTCACCTCTTGCCATGTTTATAACAACATGTAATATTGTTGTGTTCCTAAACGAGAGAGAACTAAATAATTGATGTGGTGTTTCGTCAATATGCAACTCATTGCATATTGAGCTCCACTTAATTTGTAGTGTTGTTTGTTGCACTTTGCCATGCCAGGCCTCATTAAATCGGACATGCATCATACTTGATTGTGCATCATGCCATGATTATTCTTGGTTGTTTACCATGTTGTACGCTTCTTTCCGGTTTGCTTCTCTCGTTATCTTCGGTTTCGTTCTGGAGTTGTGAGGATTCGTTCGACTACGTCCGTTTGTCTTCTTCATGGACTCGTTCTTCTTCCTAGCGGGATTTCAGGCAAGATGACCGTCACCTTGGATCTCACTACTATCATTGCTATGCTAGTTGCTTCGTTCTATCGCTTTGTCGTGCTTCCTATCATTTGCTCTTCAAGCCTCCCAAATTGCCATGTCAGCCTCTAATCTTTTCACCCTTCCTAGCAAACCGTTGTTTGGCTATGTTACAGCTTTCCTCAGCCCCTCTTATAGCGTTGTTAGTTGCAGGTGAAGTTGAAGATTGCTCCATGGTGGACAGGATTATGTTGGGATATCACAGTATCTCTTATATTATTAATGCATCTATATACTTGGTAAAGGATGGAAGGCTCGGCCTTATGCCTGGTGTTTTGTTCCACTCTTGCCGCCCTAGTTTCCGTCATACCGGTATTATGTTCCTTGATTTTGCGTTCCTTACGTGGTTGGGTGATTTATGGGACCCCTTGACAGTTTGCTTTGAATAAAACTCCTCCACCAAGGCCCAACATTGGTTTTAACATTTGCCACCTAAGCCTTTTTCCCTTGGGTTGTGCAGACTCAAGGGTCATCTTTATTTTACCCCCCGGGCCAGTGCTCCTCCGAGTGTTGGTCCAAACTAGAGCACCGTGCAGGACCATTCCTTGGCAGCTTGGATTACGTCGGTACCTGTACGCTTCGCTTATCCGGTGTGCCCTGAGAACGAGATATGTGCAACTCCTATCGGGATTTGTCGGCACAGTCGGGTGGTCTTGCTGGTCTTGTTTTACCATTGTCGAAATGTATTGTAAACCGGGATTCAGAGTTTGATCGGGTCTTCCTGGGAGAAGGAATATCCTTCGCTGACGGTGAGAGCTTGTGATGGGCTAAGTTGGGACACCCCTGCAGGGTATAAACTTTCGAGAGTTGTGCCCACGGTTATGTGGCAGATGGGAATTTGTTAATGTCCGATTGTAGATAACTTGACACCAGATTCGAATTAAAACGCATCAACCGCTTGTGTAGACGTGATGGTCTGTTTTCGGCGGAGTCTGGGAAGTGAACACGGTTTTGGGTTATGTTTGACGTAAGTAGGAGTTCAGGATCACTTCTTTATCATTGCTAGCTTCACGACCGTTCCGTTGCTTCTCTTCTCGCTCTTATTTGCGTATGTTAGCCAGCATATACGCTTAGTCGCTGCTGCAACCTCACCACTTTACCCCTTCCTTTCCCTTTAAGCTTTGCTAGTCTTGATACCCATGGTAATGGGATTGCTGAGTCCTCGTGGCTCATAGATTACTACAACAACAGTTGCAGGTACAGGTTATGCGATGATCATGACGCGAGAGCGATGTTTGGTTGTTTTGGAGTTCTTCTGCTTCTTCTTCGATCAGGGGATAGGTTCCAGGTCGGCAGCCTGGGCTAGCAGGGTGGATATTGTTTGAGCTTCTGTTTGTGTTTCATCTGTAGCCGGATGTTGATCTTATGTATGTTGTATTGTTGTATACATGTGGCATTGTATGCCTTTTGTATGTATCCCCATCTATTATCTAATGTTGATGTAATGATATCTTCCTTGCAAAAGCATTTCAATATGCGGTTCTATCCTTGGTGGGACCTTCTAGTCTCTTTAGGATAGTATCGCATATTGGGCGTTACAAGTTGGTATCAGAGCCTCGACTGACCATAGGAGCCCCCCTTGATTGTTGGCCATTGTTGAGTCTAGAAAAAAACTATTTTGAGTCTTAGGATTATAGATATCGGAGAGTAGGATTCTTTTTACTCCTCAGTCCCCTTCATCACTCTGGTGAGGACTCCTGACGTAGATGTTTTGTCTTTCCTTGCCTCAGATTTCACTATTTTTTTAAGGTTCATGCGGGTATCTTGGGATCGTTCCGATATTCTTATGACGAGAACATTGTTCTTGGTGCCTCCTAACATTTAGGGGTTGTGGCAGTGTCCCAGGGAGTTGAGCTCCGAGGTGTTGTCGTCATAATTTTATTGTTGCAGTTCTGGAATACCTGAGTTTTGCCGACATCGAAAATCTCTTTTATGCAGTTGTTGGTGAGATAACCTCGACACCACCCAGTACTGGGGAGTTCGGGAGTATTGCCATAGCTCGTATAACGGATGCTTTTCGAAGGTTGAGGTACACGATTTCTGGAGTTTTCTTGGTTATGTGTTGACGGATGGATACAGCTGGATGTAGGGATTGTTAGTTCGGGTGAGATATATTTCTTCCCCTGTATCCCCAACACCAGATTGCATAACCAGAAAGTTTCGGGAGTTTATAGGTGGGAATTCAAGTAGCTCCTAGAATATCTTGCCGACAGATGCATGATATGGCATTGGGTAAATCTCTATCATATGTATTTGTTCTGGCTTATTCTGCAAGCCAATCCTTTGTTTTGTTTTGAGTTGTGGTATTCGAGTTGCTTCGAAGTCAAGTGTTGATTCCATACCTTTCAAGCGGTGTTCTCATATTTCTATGGGAGTACTAATCCTTTTGATCATCGAGATTGTCATGTCAATTCTTTCCAACCGGTGTGCTTCTCTTCAAGTGGATCCGATCATTTTCAGCATCCGCGAGATCAATTCTAAGTTTTCTCAACGGTGTTTGTTTCATTCGTCCCAAGTTGTCTTTGTTTTCCCGCCCTCCCACCCTTTTTCTTCAAAGACTCAGATTTCTTAATCGGGTATCCATGTTATTGATGACAAGACTCTCCATTCTTTTCCGTCAATGTTCTTATCCGGTGATTCTTAGGAAGATACTAACGGAGCTTCAAGTTTATTATTCTTCGTCTCTTTTCTTTTCCGGTGGTTTAATTTCAAGTTTCGGTGTTGATCATATCTCTTCCTTTTGTTTCACATATTTTCCCATGTGAATTTCTTATCCAAGGCTCTCTTATTCATTCACCTCTCCCAGTTCATATCCGGAGTGTTGAAGATATCTCAGAATATTTGTGTCTCCATTATCAATCCGATCAAGCTATTTAGAGATTATTATCTCTTTCAAGTCATTTAATTCAACTGATGCAATATCTCTTTAAAATCATTTCCAACAGTGTTTTCTTTTGAGTGGGCCCTAACCCATAGGTTTTTTCCCAGGATCTTACCTGACTCCTCTAATTTCCCGGAGCCATTCCCAAATTCTTTTCAAAGTGTGACGTAAGAATGGATTTCATCAGTCACATGCCTTCTCCAAGATCGTTTTCAAATGCTTTTCATCTTTGGCTCAACCTTTTTCTTTTAATCCTTCCGGAGTGTCTCAACAACTCATGGTGGTGTTTCTCATCGTCTTTCTCAACACTTGAAGATCGAGGAAGAGATTTCTCCTAAAATCTTGGTCCATTCTCTTGAAGATTCATGGTTCTAGCTTCATGCCATAATTCTTCATTCTCAATGTGTAGCTATCGTTCTCCAAATCTTATCAGTGAATCGTTCAAATATCCTCTAATCAGTTCATGATCTCTTCGTTCTCAGGTATCTAAATCCCCTCAAGTATCTTCATTCGTTTTCCAACTCTTCCCGGTGAATTGTGCCTTTGCTACTTTCATTTTGAATTCTTACGGTGGTTCATTCAAGATTTCACTTCCTTCATTATCATATCAAATATTCATTGTTCCCAAATCCCACCGGTGGTTCCATCAATACCTTTTGAAGTTTACGCTATATCCCTCTTAATCCTTTCTACGAGAATAAGTAGTATGCCAAATCCGTTGCTTGTCATCAATTTAAATTGGTGAAGGATAGGCATAACATAATTCTTATTATTGTTTCATCCAAGTAATCTAGTTTCTTCTTTCCAGAGTTGTTCATCATGTCATTTTTCTCGGTTCGAGATGCTTCATCTTTTCTTTTCCGGAGTTCCAAGTTTTCCGCATTATCTCGTCGCGAAGCTCCATCTAGATCATCGCAAGGCTTCACCTTGTGTTTTCAACTTCCCTTTCTTTTTATCATCCTTTTATTATCGGAGTTCTTCATGGAAGCTCTACATGGTGGTTCGCCAAGGATTCTTTTCATTCTTCAATTGTTCTTCAAGATTTCTCTTGAAGTTAAGATCACCCAAGCTATACTCTAAGATAAACATGGTGCTCAACACATGTTTTGTTTTGAGGATTTCAAGCATTCTTCATCGTGCATCCCGAAGTGCAATTCTTTCTACCTTTTGAGGTGTTCTTATGTCATTCTTGACAATTTCACTTCATGTTTCATGATTCACATGTTGTCAAGAATGAGGTATTTTAAACCCGTCAATCTCTTCATTGGAGTTATCTTGGGTTATATTTCACCTAAAGCCTTCCTTTGAAAATGTTGCTATTCTGGTGCTCATCAATGATCCAAATTTCTCCTTCGCATCTCGGTGAAGAAGTTTTCATCTCTTCGTTGATCTCAATCAATCTTTGTTTTCATTGGTGGCAGAATTAGCCTCAATGTATTGAGATGGTTACATAAGCCCACGGGAATCATGTCTTCGTTGTTGATTTTCCAACAACTTTGTTCAATTCTTCTTTGCAAGGATGCTTTCCAAGCTCATTTGTGGCAGAAGTGGGCATTTTCTTCTCCATTCTTTTATTCCAATGATTTATCTTCTATTAATTCTTCCGGAGGCATTATGATGTTGCTCTCTTCACTCATCATCTCGAATTAAGGATCATGTTCTTTTTCATGCTTATCCATTTAACCGGAGTGTTGTGTTCTCATTCAAGTTCTTTCATCTTATCAAGTTTTGCCTCTCGTTTCAACCAGAGTGGTTCCAATTCCTTCTTGTCCATTATACTCGTCATTCATAGCTTTGCAACCTCCAAGGTTCACATGGTGTTCCTTGTTTCTATTTTCTACCGCAGTGCTCTCAATTGTGTTCAACTTCGTTGTGTTCTTTCTTTCAACTATTCAACCTCTAAAGGTTCTTTGGTTTCACTATTTTGTCGAAGAAGCAACTTAGTTCTACCTCCTCTCTTCCTCTTCTGTTTCTCTCCGGTGCCATCCTAGATCTCGGGACGAGATCCTCTTGTAGTGGTGGAGTGTTGTAACGCCCCGAGACCGACGCTCCAGAAGACTTCCATATTTTTGTGACCTCCGTGTGTTTTTTATTTGTGCTTGCTCTATTTATTTTTGCATTGCATCATGTCATCATGCTAGCATGTCATTTAATTTTTAAAACCTCAACTAAATAAATTGCATAGATCTTTTGATCTATTTAAATCAAGGGATATTCACAATGGTGATTTCTCTTTATAACATATCCTCCCAATATTTAGGGAGCTATATTAAAATATTCCATTAACTTTGGAATCACCATAACACACTTGCAATTTAATTCTCATGCCTTTTGCTTCATGTCTGTTCTCCAAACTTTCTCCATATTTCTTTCTCCATTTATCGAGGCTCCTCCTAAAGTCTCAACATTTTTGGACACTCCTAAATCCTAGACTCTATTCAAACTCCTTTGGCGCAAGTTAAATAATTTTGGGTTTAACTTTGCCTATTTTGCTGGAACCACTTTTGTTGGGTTGGAGACATTCCATAAAGCCTTACAAAAATATCCCACCATTGTATTCTTCTCCATGGCCTCTTCTCTTGATTCTTTTTGGTCTCTCTCTATTTTTTTCTGTAAGGAGTATATCAAGAGAGAGGGGAGCAGTGCATAGCCGAAGCCCGCTTAAGTCCCACCTGTGGCCTGACCTCGCCGGCCCAAGAGGCCTGCCCGATCTCCTCTTATCCACCCACTCACTCGACCCCCTCTCCCTCGTTCCCCTGCTAGCGCCGCCACTCACACGCACACGCATCGCCTGAACCCAGCGCCCGATCCCCATCTCCCCGAGCGCCTCCTCCACCCCGCAGCCATCCCCGTCGCGCCCTCCTCCTCTCCTGCCAGGCTCCTCGGCTGCCTCCCATCAGCTCTGCCACCGGATCTCACCTTCGTCAGGGTCGACAGCAGCAGCAACTGCACCTTCCCCCGATGCCATCTGCTGCAACCGCCTCCTGCATCGAGCGCCCCGCGACCACCGTGCCCGAGCTGTACCCGCGCCCTGCCGTGCCCTGCTGCCGCTGCTCTTCCCGCACCCGTTCCCCATCATCTCCAGCGCGCCCATCGCCGGGTCGTTGGACCTTGCCGCCTCGCCATCCGGTCCTGCCCCTGCCTCGCCTTCGCCCGCTCCACCTCACCTCCAACTGCGGTCATGGCTTTGCCCTGCTCGCGGCCAGAGCTGGAGGACCCTGACCTCCTCTCCATCTCTGTCTTGTGCCGCCTCTACCTCACCTTGTTGTTGCCGCCGCAAGTACCTCTACGTGCGGACTCGCCAAGTACTCGACCCGGATGCGCCAAGTTTGACTATGAACGGCTGCACGTCCGACCCGGTATTCGAACCTCAAGCGCCAAGTTCCACTATGAAATGTACCACTACCGTCCCCAAGATCGCGAGTACCTCTACCGTCGCCGTGAACGACTACTTCCACGACGTCCGTGAACCACTACTTTCACTACCGTCGCCCCGAAGATATTGGATTCGCCAAGTGCCTCTTCGAAACGAATGTGTACAACTACTTCCACTACGACCGTTGCGAGAACGTCTACTTCCATCTACACCGCTTTGAACTTGATCCGCCCCAAAATGCACGCTTCAAAGGTATAACGACCAGACGTCCGCCCGTGTACGAATGCATGTGTTGAATGAGATGCTCATGTTTGCACCGTGATCGAACTGTCGCTTGCGATTCCCCTCTTTTTCCATGCCACCGACACGTGGGAACCCGGTATCCGGGATCACCCCACCATCTTTTGCATGTTCCGCACATCAACATCTTTGTTTGCACCGGTCACTCCACGAGTTATCGGAACCGAGATGTTGCCGTGGCATCATTTTCGGATTCGTCGCCGTGGCACCCTTTTCCTTCCGCCATGGCGACAAATGCTTCATAACATGCTCATGTCAACATTTTCATAAAATTGCATAAGACTTGCA
>OY997271.1:75163099-75195599 GCA_963921465.1 Triticum timopheevii
CGAACGCCCCTCCAAAAGCTACCCAAAACGCAAGTTGCTCCCCCAATTAGAGGAGGGGTAGTATAAACCCTCATCACCAGCGCACAACACGGCAGACCGACCACCTCGTGGCCGCGACAGAGAGGCATCTAGGCCCTCCATCAGGACCGTACCCCGGCACCGCTCGAAAAGTACGAAGCCACGGGGGAATGCGCCGGACTTGCGAGACATATTGTAGGACAAGGCAAGACAATCAAGATCGATCTACGGATCACGTGGGCGCCCCACGATGCGAGACGACTACCGTCGTGCCGGATACAGCAACTCCGGCCGGGCCGAACATAGTAGACAAAGCCCTCTTGAGCTACGTCGCGATATTGCCCAGTATAGAGGCGCCGCACACCCACTATGCTTCACAGATGAAGTAATGGATCATCAAATCCCTGAAGGGTTTAAACCCGTGAACAATGAATCCTACGATGGCACAACAGACCCCGCGGTTTGGATCGAAGACTATCTCCTTCATATCCATATGGCCTGCGGTGACGATCTCCACGCCATCAAATATCTCCCACTCAAGCTTAAAGGACCAGCTCGGCATTGTCTTAACAGCTTGCCAGCAGAGTCAATTGGGTGTTGGGAGGACCTGAAAGCCGCATTCCTTGACAACTTCCAGGGCACATATGTGCGACCACCAGACGCCGATGACCTAAGCCACATAATTCAGCAGCCAGACGAATCGTCCAGACAGTTCTGGATACGGTTCCTAACAAAGAAAAATCAAATCGTTGACTGTCTAGATGCAGAGGCCCTCGCAGCCTTCAAACATAACATCCGTGACGAGTGGCTGGCCCAGCACCTAGGACAAGAAAAGCCAAAATCCATGGCAGCCCTCACATCACTCATGACCCGCTTCTGTGTGGGGGAGGACAGCTGGCTAGCCCGCTGTAACAACCTCAGCAAAAATTCTGGCAGTCCGGATACCATGGACTGCAATGGCAGGTCGCGTCGAAACAAAAACAAACACCGCGTTAACGGCGATAACACTGAGGATACGGCAGTCAACGCCGGATTCAGAGGCTCTAAATCCGGTCAGCGGAAGAAGCCATTCAAAAGAACCACTCCGGGTCCGTCCAATTTGGACCGAATACTCGATCGCTCTTGCTAGATACATGGCACCCCTGAAAAGCCAGCTAATCACACTAACAGGGATTGTTGGGTATTCAAGCAGGCAGGCAAGTTAATTGCCGAAAGCAACGACAAGAGGCTGCATAGCGATGACGAGGAAGAGACCCGGCCACCGAACAGTAGAGGACAGAAGGGTTTTCCCCCACAAGTGCGGACGGTAAACATGATATACGCAACCCATATACCCAAGAGGGAGCGGAAGCGTGCACTTAGGGATGTATATGCGATGGAGCCAGTCGCCCCGAAGTTCAATCCATGGTCCTCTTGCCCGATCACTTTTGATCGAAGGGACCACCCCACCAGTATCCGCCATGGCGGATTCGCCGCATTGGTTTTAGACCCAATCGTCGATGGATTTCACCGCAGCAGCCTGAACCTGCTTTATCAAGACACAGTGTGCAAGATGGGCATAGACCCCTCAAGGATTAAACCTACAAAGACGACCTTCAAGGGCGTCATACCAGGTGTAGAGGCCAATTGTACAGGCTTGGTTACACTGGAAGTGGTCTTCGGATCCCCGGATAACTTTCAAAGCGAGGAGTTAATCTTCGATATAGTCCTGTTCCGCAGCGGCTATCGTTCTCTGCTCGGACGGACTGTGTTTGCAAAGTTCAACGCGGTGCCGCATTATGCATACCTCAAGCTCAAGATGCCATGCCCTCGAGGAGCCATCACGGTCAACAGAAACACGGAACGCTCCCTCTGAACGGAGGAACATACAGCGGCTCTTGCGGCAAAAGTATAGAGCAGCCTCTTAAGGCAATTCTCAAGTCCGGTCGTTGACCGGACATGACCAAGCGCGCCCGGAGCAACATACATCAAGACCACCTGGCACATTCCGAGGACGTGTAGCAATGCGGCCCCAACCCCAGCCCTTGCATGATTACAAGACTAGTCCTTCGCGTACATCATTACGCTTTGGAGATACCATGGGCATAGGCGGAGGGGCACGACCACGACAGGCCCAGAGTGCGGCTCGGCCACACCAGGGGCTCCCAAGTGTGTCGCTCTTTTTCCTTTTTCTTTTTCTCTTTTTTACCACAGGACTCCGTTCGCCAGAGGCCCTGTCCGGCAGCAGACCTGCCGAACTAACAATGCAACAGCCAGGGAAGGATAAAGGCTACGACGAACACTCAGGTGGTCTCCATTACGAGCATTAAATCTGTTTAATACACCATCCCGCAGCCTACCCCTGGAGGGGGACATGTTTAATAGTCCAACCCCTTGCTCACCACACTATTTGTATCGCTCTGCATTCATGGCAGCACTTCTGAATAAACAATGCATCGCTTTTTGCTTATAATCGCATTTCTTTCTTATATATGTTCGTTTATGACATGTTGCATCCGTACACTTTGGTACGGCCGAATACACTAGGGGCTTATGTTCCCCACATTATGGTGTGATAAGTCCGCACACTTTCACAAGTGCGGAACCCCGAACTTATAGCACTATATGCATCAGCTCCGAATCATGTCTTGGGTCAATAGTTGGGTTTGCCCAGCTCCCATGTTTTGGTACCTTACGTTCCGTTTTGTCGGCTAAGGTAGCACTGGGAGAAACACTGCGATTGCGCCCCAGTGGAGAAAGCTAAAACTGACCGTCATGATAAGGCGAGAGCTGGTCGCTGTTCGAGAGGTCTTTTCGAGTCCCTAAAGTCTTATGCCACTTAGAGCGAGGAACCGGCTTCGTCCGGCCCAGGCGTGGATAGCGCCCCGAACTCGGTCTTCCGAATACTAGGGGCTTCGCCGAAATTTAAAATTATAGAATTCTATGGCTAAGTGAGAGTGTTCAAGCATTATAAGTCCGGTTGCCTTGTTCGTCGTGTTGAGCGCCTCCCTAGATGGACCCAAAAATGGGAACAAGAGCGCTCAAGTTTATCCCGAACACCCCAGCACTCGTGGCATGGGGGCTGAAGCCGATGACTTGCCATCTCTCCGATTTGATAAACGGCCGCACAGAAGGTAATATTTTAAATTAATAAGCGTTGCTTAGCGCATATGAACAAAGTTTTTAGTGCACAGGATAACACATTGCGAGTCTACTCAAATATTACATCTAGGGAGCACTCATCCGCAATCTTGCGGGCACCCTTCAGGACACTCTTATAATACATTTCGGGCGTGCGATACTCCTTGCCCGCCGGCGGCGCGTCCGTCAGAAGCTTCTCAGCATCCAGCCTGCCCCAGTGCACCTTTGCACGGGCAAGGGCCTGACGGGCACCTTCAATGCAGGCGGAGCGCTTGACGACTTCCACCAAGGGACACGCATCCACCAGCCGCCGCACTAAGCCGAAGTAGCTCCCAGGCATGGCCCCCTCGGGCCACAGCCAAACAATGAGGCCCTTCATGGCCTGTTCGGCTACCTTGTGGAGCTCGACCACCTGCTTCAGTTGGTCGCTAAGGGGCACCGGATGTCCGGCCTCAGCATACTGAGACCAGAAGACCTTCTCCGTCGAGCTGCCCTCCTCGGCCCGGTAGAATGCGGCGGCATCAGATATGCTACGAGGCAGATCTGCAAATGCTCCTGGAGAGCTCCAAATTCGGGTAAGTAACAAGTAGTTCACTTTAACATGCTTGCTTTGCATGAAAAATGCCTTACCCGCCGCTATTTTCTTCACCGCCTCAATCTCCTGGAGGGCCTTATGGGCCTCAGCCTTAGCGGCTATGGCACTCTCAAGAGCCGAGGCAAGCTCGGACTCTCGAGTCTTCGAGTCGCGCTCCAAACTCTCATGCTTTTTCATGAGAGCCTGGAGCTCTTGCTGCACCTCCGCCACCAGCGCCTCCTGCTTCTCTCGCTCCGCTCATTCCGCGGCCGCATTACGCTCGGCCGTGGACACGACCTCCTTCAGGGTCACCACCTCGTTCGTGGCCCCTGCAGCGCCCACGTTATCCTTGTTATTTCTCTTGCAACCAAAATCCTTTTCTGTAAGGTACAAATTAAATACGGTGTTACTCACCTTCTTTGTCCTCGAGCTGCTTCTTGGCAAGGCCGAGCTCGTTCTCGGACAGCTCGAGGTCCTGCTTCAAAGCACCAACCTCCGCAGTCAGTGCGGCAGAGGTCAGCAGCGCGGCCTGCAATCCCATATTGACATAATTTTTAGAACTCCTACGTATATCTTTTTAGATCCTCAGTCCAATTTTTCTTTCCAAACACCGAACCGAGCATCAGGGGCTACTGTCTATGCGGTATTACATTACATGTTTTAAAATTTCTTACCTCAAAGCCTGTTAGAAGGCTGCTACAGGCTTCGGTCAGCCTGCTCTTGGCGAGCTGAACCTTCTGAATCACCGCACTCATGATAGTGCGGTGTTCTTCCTCGATGGAAGTGCCGTTGAGCGCCTCCAACAAGTTGTCCGGCGCCTCCGGTTGGACGGAAGCTGCCTGCCGGACTCCAGAACCACTGCGGGTTCCGGTGCGGAGTCCGGTGTGAAGTCCGAGAGGTTGCCTTGTGGCACCTCCGGAGCCTCCCCCTCGGGTGGGTCCCCTCCTCGGATCCCACCTCGACGTCCTCAGCGTCACGAGGGGTGGAGGCAGTCGGAATGGAATCCACATCCAACGGAGCCAAGGACCCGCTCGATGAAGCGGGAAGATCGTCCTCGGCCGGGCTACAGGTTGTATGCGGCATTAGAAGGACACTACGTGGCACAAGGAGAAATCATAAATCATTCGGGAATCCAGATACTTACGATCTTGCCAGGGGCTTGGCCCTTGAGGGCCATTCCTCGTCTCCATCGTCAGCGTTGGCGGAGCAGTCCGGAGGAAGGGTCCTTCCCTTCTTGGACCCTTCGGCTCCCTCGTTGGGGAAGCCTTCCTCTTCCTCTCTCTCCCCCCTCTTGGGGAGAGTCCTCTTTCTCCTCCTCATCTTCGGGGGAGGAGTCCACCTCGGAGCCATCGGACGATGAGTCCGATACCACCTGGTGCCGGGAACTCCTTCGGGTTCCCGTGGCCTTCTTCTTGGCCTTCTTCTCCGGCACCACGTAAAGGGCCGAAACTAGCAGCCTCGTCAAACGGGTGTCCGCTGGGTCTTCGGGAAGGGGAGCCGGACAGTCAACCTGTCCGGACATCCTCTGCCAGTCCTGTTAAAGGCATTGGGAGTTTTAGATCCCACATAGAGTCAAACTATGAAAGAAATAAGTGTCCCATAAAGGATAACAAAGCTTACCGCGCCGGCCGGGCGCTGCGTGCTGAATCCGCGGTCTTCAGTTGCGGATGCGGGGGCTTCTCCCCCCTTGAACAGCACACTCCAGGCAGCTTCGTACGTCGTGTCGAGGAGCTCGCTAAGGGTCCGGTGCTGTGCCGGATCAAACTCCCACAAGTTGAAGGCCCGTTGTTGGCAGGGGAGAATCCGGCGGACGAGCATGACCTGGATCACGTTGACAAGCTTAAGCTTCTTGTTCACCAGGGTCTGGAGACAGGACTGGAGTCCGGTCAGCTCCTCCGAACTACCCCATAGCAAACCCTTCTCTTTCTAGGAGGTGAGTTTCATAGGGGTACCAGATCTGAACTCGGGGACCGCTGCCCATTTAGGGTCACGCGGATTGGTGATGTAGAACCACCCCGATTGCCACCCCTTGATGGACTCCACGAAGGCCCCCTCGGGCCAGGTGACGTTGGGCATTTTGCCCACCATGGCACCTCCGCACTCCGCTTGAACGCCCTTCACCACCTTCGGCTTGACATTGAAGGTTTTTAGCCACAAGTCGAAGTTGGGCTGGATGCAGAGGAAGGCCTCGCACACGACGATAAACGCCGAGATGTTGAGGATATAGTTTGGCGCCAGATCGTGGAAGTCCGGGCCGTAGTAGTACATGAGCCCCTGGACGAAGGGATGAAGTGGAAAGCCCAGTCCGCGGAGGAAGTGGGGAAGAAATACGACCCTCTCATGAGGCCTGGGGGTGGGGATGAGCTGCCCCTCGTCGGGCAGCCGGTGCGCGATGTCGCTGGATAGGTATCCGGCACCGCGCAACTTTTCGATGTGCCCCTCCGTAACGGAGGAGGCCATACACTTGCCTCCCGCTCCGGACATGACTGGAGAGGGTTGAGACGAGATGTGCGGGCTTGGGCGCTGGAGCTTGAATGCGCGGAGATGGATAAGCAAAGGAGGAAGAAGGCGTAGGTAAAAAAGGTGGATCCTTATCCCCTTATATATGGGCGGACAAATACTATGCGTCCCCACCGGCCTGGTAAAACTCGCTTATCTCCCAAGCACCACAATCAATGGCGCGGTTGGGTTACCCATGTCCGTATTGATGGGAATCCCGGAATAAGGGGAACACGATCTCTGCTTCGACAAGACGTGCCAAGGAAACCTCTTCGCTAAACGCGCTGAGGTGGTATAATAAAAATGATTCAAGTAAAGGCTTGGTGGTGGCGTGACGTCATGCCCCAAAATACGTCAGCAGATTGAGCTTGTGTACACATTATTCTCTCTACGGTGGAATGTGGAATTTATTTTGCAGAACCGGACACTATCCTGGTGCTCACAATCTTCTATGGATTATTCGGAGGAGGAACCCGCCTTGCAATGCCGAACAATATGCGCGCCGGACTCATCGTCATTGAAGCCTGGTTCAGGGGCTACTAAGGGAGTCCTGGACTAGGGGGTGTCCGGATAGCCGGACTATCATCATCGGCCAGACTCAAAGACTATGAAGATACAAGATTGAAGACTTCGTCCCGTGTCCGGATGGGACTTTCCTTGGCGTGGAAGGAAAGCTTGGCGATACGGATATGTAGATCTCTTACCATTGTAACCGACTCTGTGTAACCCTAGCCCTCTCCGGTGTCTATATAAACTGGAGGATTTTTGTCCGTAGGACGAACAACGATTACAACAATCATACCATAGGCTAGCTTCTACGGTTTAGCCTCCTTGATCTCGTGGTAGATCCACTCTTGTACTACCCATATCATCAATATCAATCAAGCGGGAGTAGGGTTTTACCTCCATCGAGAGGGCCCGAACCTGGGTAAAAACATCGTGTCCCTTGTCTCCCGTTACCATCCGCCTAGACGCACAGTTCGGGACCCCCTACCCGAGATCCGCCGGTTTTGACACCGACAATGGGCGTACATGAACACGGGTGTTTTTCCTAAGAAAAAACACCCGTGTTCCGTACGCCCACCAGGAAGGACCCCTCCTCCCTACTATACCCGAGGGTTTTAGCACCCATTGGGACCCCTGCCCTTAGTTTGTGAAGGAGGGGTACACTGTTTTGAAACGCTGCCGTGGCAGCGTTTTTTTTGCCATGAGACATGTTTTCGTTGCCATGGCACCGTTTCTTGACCATCATTAGCAAGTTTTGAGCCGGTTCGCATGGCGTATGGGTCATTTTTTTCCCGGACCTCTCGTACCCGTTCACGGGTCCGTGTAAGGGTCCGTGTACGCGGCGTGTGCCACGTACGTGGTTTTGCCTAGTTTTCCATGGCGCGCGTCCACTTCCGTTCACGACGGGCATCGGCCAGTTTTTTCCCGTGTCCATGTACAGCCCGTTCACGGGTCCGTGTAACGGTCCATGTACATGGTGTGTGCGTTGTACGTGGTTTTGCCCAGTTTTCCATGGCGCGCATCCACTTCCGTCCATGACGACCGTCGGCCAGTTTTTTCCCGTGTCCACGTACAGCCCGTTCACGAGTCCGTGTAACGGTCCATGTACGTGGCGTGTGCCACGTACGTGGTTTTGCCCAGTTTTCCATGGCGCGCGTCCACTTCCATCCACGACGGGCGTCGGCCAGTTTTTTCCCGTGTCCATGTACAGCCCGTTCACGGCTCCATGTAAGGGTCCGTGTACGTGGCGTGTGCGTTGTACGTGGTTTTGCCCCGTTTTCCATTGCGCGTGTCCACTTCCGTCCACGACGGCCGTCGGCTAGTTTTTTCCCGTCTTCACGTACAGCACGTTCACGGGTCCGTGTAAGGGTCCGTGTACATGGGGTGTGCCACGTACATGGTTTTGCCAAGTTTTCCATGGCGCGCGACCACTTCCATCCATGACGGCCGTCGAGCACTTTTTTCCGTGTCCACGTACATCCCGTTCACGGGTCCGTGTAAGGGTCCGTGTATGTGGCGCGTGCCACGTACGTGGTTTTGCCCAGTTTTCCATGGCGCGCGTCCACTTCCGTTCACGACGGGCGTCGGCCAGTTTTTTCCCGTGTCCATGTACAGCCCGTTCACGGGTCCGTGTAACGGTCCGTGTACATGGTGTGTGCGTTGTACGTGGTTTTGCCCAGTTTTCCATGGCGCGCATCCACTTCCGTCCATGACGACCGTCGGCCAGTTTTTTCCCGTGTCCACGTACAGCCCGTTCACGAGTCCGTGTAACGGTCCATGTACGTGGCGTGTGCCACGTACGTGGTTTTGCCCAGTTTTCCATGGTGCGCGTCCACTTCCGTCCATGACGGGCGTCGGCCAGTTTTTTCTCGTGTCCACGTACAGCCCGTTCACGGCTCCATGTAAGGGTCCGTGTACGTGGCGTGTGCGTTGTACGTGGTTTTGCCCCGTTTTCCATTGCACGCGTCCACTTCCGTCCACGACGGCCGTCGGCCAGTTTTTTCCCGTGTCCACGTACAGCACGTTCACGGGTCCTTGTAAGGGTCCGTGTACATGGGGTGTGCCACATACGTGGTTTTGCCAAGTTTTCCATGGCGCGCGACCAATTCTGTCCAAGACGGCCGTAGGCACTTTTTTCCGTGTCCACGTACAGCCCGTTCATGGGTCCGTGTAAGGGTCCGTGTATGTGGCGCGTGCCACGTACGTGGATTTGCCCAGTTTTCCATGGCGCGCGTCCACTTCCGTTCACGACGGGCGTCGGCCAGTTTTTTCCCGTGTCCATGTACAGCCCGTTCACGGGTCCGTGTAACGGTCCGTGTACGTGGCGTGTGCGTTGTACGTGGTTTTGCCCAGTTTTCCATGGCGCGCATCCACTTTCGTCCATGATGACCGTTGGCCAGTTTTTTCCCGTGTCCACGTACAGCCCATTCACGAGTCCGTGTAACGGTCCATGTACGTGGCGTGTGCCACGTACGTGGTTTTGCCCAGTTTTCCATAGCACGCGTCCACTTCCGTCCACGACGGGCGTCGGCCAGTTTTTTCCCGTGTCCATGTACAGCCCGTTCACGGCTCCATGTAAGGGTCCGTGTACGTGGCGTGTGCGTTGTACGTGGTTTTGCCCCGTTTTTTCCATTGCGCGTGTCCACTTCCGTCCACGACGGCCGTCGGCTAGTTTTTTCCCGTCTTCACGTACAGCACGTTCACGGGTCCGTGTAAGGGTCCGTTTACATGGGTTGTGCCACGTACGTGGTTTTGCCAAGTTTTCCATGGCGCGCGACCACTTCCGTCCACGACGGCCGTCGAGCACTTTTTTCCGTGTCCACGTACATCCCGTTCACGGGTCCGTGTAAGGGTCCGTGTACGTGGCGTGTGCCACGTACGTGGTTTTGCCCAGTTTTCCATGGCGCGCGTCCACTTCCGTTCACGACGGGCGTCGGCCAGTTTTTTCCCGTGTCCATGTACAGCCCGTTCACGGGTCCGTGTAACGGTCCGTGTACATGGTGTGTGTGTTGTATGTGGTTTTGCCCAGTTTTCCATGGCGCGCATCCACTTCCGTCCATGACGACCGTCGGCCAGTTTTTTCCCGTGTCCACGTACAGCCCGTTCACGAGTCCGTGTAACGGTCCATGTACGTGGCTTGTGCCACGTACGTGGTTTTGCCCAGTTTTCCATGGCGCGCGTCCACTTCCATCCACGACGGGCGTCGGCCAGTTTTTTCTCGTGTCCACGTACAGCCCGTTCACGGCTCCATGTAAGGGTCCGTGTACGTGGCGTGTGCGTTGTACATGGTTTTGCCCGGTTTTCCATTGCACGCGTCCACTTCCGTCCACGACGGCCGTCGGCCAGTTTTTTCCCGTGTCCACGTACAGCACGTTCACGGGTCCGTGTAAGGGTCCGTGTACATGGGGTGTGCCACATACGTGGTTTTGCCAAGTTTTCCATGGCCCGCGACCACTTCTGTCCACGACGGCCGTAGGTACTTTTTTCCGTGTCCACGTAGAGCCCGTTCACGGGTCCGTGTAAGGGTCCGTGTACGTGGCGCGTGCCACGTACGTGGATTTGCCCAGTTTTCCATGGCGCGCGTCCACTTCCGTTCACGACGAGCGTCGGCCAGTTTTTTCCCGTGTCCATGTACAGCCCGTTCACGGGTCCGTGTAACGGTCCGTGTACGTGGCGTGTGCATTGTACGTGGTTTTGCCCAGTTTTCCATGGCGCGCATCCACTTCCGTCCATGATGACCGTCGGCCAGTTTTTTCCCGTGTCCACGTACAGCCCGTTCACGAGTCCGTGTAACGGTCCATGTACGTGGCGTGTGCCACATACGTGGTTTTGCCCAGTTTTCCATGGCGCGCGTCCACTTCCGTCCACGACGGGCGTCGGCCAGTTTTTTCCCGTGTCCATGTACAGCCCGTTCACGGCTCCATGTAAGGGTCCGTGTACGTGGCGTTTGCGTTGTACGTGGTTTTGCCCCGTTTTCCATTGCGCGTGTCCACTTCCGTCCACGACGGCCGTCGGCTAGTTTTTTCCCGTCTTCACGTACAGCACGTTCACGGGTCCGTGTAAGGGTCCGTGTACATGGGGTGTGCCACGTACGTGGTTTTGCCAAGTTTTCCATGGCGCGCGACCACTTCCGTCCATGACGGCCGTCGAGCACTTTTTTCCGTGTCCACGTACATCCCGTTCACGGGTCCGTGTAAGGGTCCGTGTACGTGGCGTGTGCCACGTACGTGGATTTGCCCAGTTTTCCATGGCGCGCGTCCACTTCCGTCCACGACGGCCGTCGGCTAGTTTTTTCCCGTGTCCACGTACAGCCCGTTCACGGGTCCGTGTAAGGGTCCATGTACGTGGCGTGTGCCACGTACGTGGTTTTGTCCACTTTTCCGTGGCGGGCATCCACTTCCGTCCACGATGGCCGTCGGCCACTTTTTTCCCGTGTCCACGTACAGCCCGTTCACGGCTCCATGTAAGGGTCCGCGTACATGGCGTGTGCGTTGTACGTGGTGTTGCCCCGTTTTCCATGGCGCGCGTCCACTTCCGTCCACGACGGTCGTCGGCCAGTTTTTTCCCGTGTCCACGTACAGCCCGTTCACGGGTCCGTGTAAGGGTCCGTGTACGTGGGGTGTGTGCCACGTACGTGGTTTTGCACAGTTTTCCATGGCGCGCGACCACTTCCGTCCACGATGGCCGTCGGGCACTTTTTCCCGTGTCCACGTACAACCCGTTCACGGGTCCGTGTAAGGGTCCGTGTACGTGGCGTGTGCGTTGTACGTGGTTTTGCCCCGTTTTCCATGGCGCGCATCCACTTCCGTCCGCGACGGCCGTCGGCCAGTTTTTTCCCGTGTCCACGTATAGCCCGTTCACGGGTCCGTGTAAGGGTCCATGTACGTGGGGGGTGCCACGTACGTGGTTTTGCACAGTTTTCCATGGCGCGCGACCACTTCCGTCCACGACGGCCGTCGGGCACTTTTTCCCGTGTCCACGTACAGCCCGTTCAAGGGTCCGTGTAAGGGTCATGTACGTGGCGTGTGCCACGTACGTGGATTTGCCCAGTTTTCCATGGCGCGCGTCCACTTCCGTCCACGACGGCCATCAGCCAGTTTTTTCCCGTGTCCACGTATAGCCCGTTCACGGGTCCGTGTAAGGGTCCGTGTACGTGGCGTGTGCCACGTACGTGGTTTTGCCCACTTTCCCATGGTGCGCGTCCACTTCTGTCCACGACGGCCGTCGGCCACTTTTTTCCCATGTCCACATAGAGCCTGTTCACGGCTCCATGTAAGGGTCCGTGTACGTGGCGTGTGCGTTGTACGTGGTGTTGCCCCGTTTTCCATGGCGCGCGTCCAGTTCCGTCCACGACTGGCGTCGGCCAGTTTTTTCCCGTGTCCACGTACAGCCCGTTCACGGGTCCGTGTAAGGGTCCTTGTACGTGGGGTGTGTGCCACGTACGTGGTTTTGCCCAGTTTTCCATGGCGCGCGACCACTTCCATCCACGACGGCCGTCGGGCACTTTTCTCCGTGTCCACGTACAGCCCGTTCGCTGGTCCGTGTAAGGGTCCGTGTACGTGGCGTGTGCGACTTCCGTCCACGACGGCCGTAGACCAGTTTTTTCCCGTGTCCACGTACAGCCCGTTCACGGGTCCGTGTACGTGGCGTGTGCCACGTACGTGGTTTTGCCCACTTTTCCATGGCGCGCGTCCACTTCCGTCCACGACGGCCGTCGGCCCCTTTTTTCCCGTGTCCACGTACAGCCCGTTCACGGATCCGTGTAAGGGTCCGTGTACGTGGCGTGTGCGTTGTACGTGGTTTTGCCCCATTTTCCATGGCGCGCGTCCACTTCCGTCCAACACGGCCATCGGCCAGTTTTTTCCGGTGTCCACGTACAGCCCGTTCACGGGTCCATGTAAGGGTCCGTGTACGTGGGGTGTGCCACGTACTAGGTTTTGCACTGTTTTTTATGGCGCGCGACCACTTCCGTCCACGGCGGTCGTCGGACACTTTTTTCCCGTGTCCACGTACAGCCCATTCACGGGTCCGTGTAAGGGTCCATGTAGGTGGCGTGTGCCACGTATGTGGATTTGCCCAGGTTTCCATGGCGCGCGTCCACTTCCGTCCACGACGGCCGTCGGCCAGTTTTTTCCCGTGTGCACGTCCAGCCCGTTCACGGGTCCGTGTAAGGGTCCGTGTACATGGCGCGTGCCACGTACATGGTTTTGCCCACTTTTCCATGGCGCGCGTCCACGACGGCCGTCGGCCCCATTTTTCCCGTGTCCACGTACAGCCCGTTCACGGCTCCGTGTAAGTGTCCGTGTACGTGGCGTGTGCGTTGTACGTGGTTTTGCCCCGTTTTCCATGGCGCGCGTCCACTTCCGTCCACGATGGCCATCGGCCAGTTTTTTCCCGTGTCCACGTACAGCCCGTTCAGGGGTCCGTGTAAGGGTCCGTGTACGTGGGGTGTGCCACGTACGTGGTTTTGCCCACTTTCCCATGGCGCGCGTCCACTTCTGTCCACGACGGCCGTCGGCCACTTTTTTCCCATGTCCACGTAGAGCTCGTTCACGGCTCCATGTAAGGGTCCGTGTACGTGGCATGTGCGTTGTACGTGGTGTTGCCCCGTTTTCCATGGCGCGCGTCCAGTTCCGTCCACGACGGCCGTCGGCCAGTTTTTTCCTGTGTCCACGTACAGCCCGTTCACGGGTCCGTGTAAGGGTCTGTGTACATGGGGTGTGTGCCACGTACGTGGTTTTGCCCAGTTTTCCATGGCGCGCGACCACTTCCGTCCACGACGGCCGTCGGGCACTTTTTTCCGTGTCCACATACAGCCCGTTCACGGGTCCGTGTAAGGGTCCGTGTACGTGGCGTGTGCCACGTACGTGGATTTGCCCGGTTTTCCATGGCGCGCGTCCACTTCCGTCCACGATGGCCGTCGGCCAGTTTTTTCCCGTGTCCACGTACAGCCCGTTCACGGGTCCGTGTACGTGGCGTGTGCCACGTACGTGGTTTTGCCCACTTTTCCATGGCGCGCGTCCACTTCCGTCCACGACGCCCGTCGGCCCCTTTTTTCCTGTGTCCACGTACAGCCCGTTCACGGATCCGTGTAAGGGTCCTTGTACGTGGCGTGTGCGTTGTACGTGGTTTTGCCCCATTTTCCATGGCGCGCGTCCACTTCCGTCCAACACGGCCATCGGCCAGTTTTTTCCGGTGTCCACGTACAGCCCGTTCACGGGTCCATGTAAAGGTCCGTGTACGTGGGGTGTGCCACGTACTAGGTTTTGCACTGTTTTCCATGGCGCGCGACCACTTCCGTCCACGGCGGTCGTCGGACACTTTTTTCCCGTGTCCACGTACAGCCCGTTCACGGGCCCGTGTAAGGGTCCGTGTAGGTGGCCTGTGCCACGTATGTGGATTTGCCCAGTTTTCCATGGCGCGCGTCCACTTCCGTCCACGACGGCCGTCAGCCAGTTTTTTCCCGTGTGCACGTCCAGCCCGTTCACGGGTCCGTGTAAGGGTCCGTGCACATGGCGTGTGCCACGTACGTGGTTTTGCCCACTTTTCCATGGCGCGCGTCCACGACGGCCGTCGGCCCCATTTTTCCCGTGTCCACGTACAACCCGTTCACGGCTCCGTGTAAGTGTCCGTGTATGTGGCGTGTGCGTTGTACGTGGTTTTGCCCCGTTTTCCATGGCGCGCGTCCACTTCCGTCCACGATGGCCATCGGCCAGTTTTTTCCCGTGTCCACGTACAGCCCGTTCATGGGTCCGTGTAAGGGTCCGTGTACGTGGGGTGTGCCACGTACGTGGTTTTGCACAGTTTTTTGTGGCGCGCGACCACTTCCGTCCACGACGGCCGTCGGGCACTTTTTTCCCGTGTCCATGTACAGCCCGTTCATGGGTCCGTGTAAGGGTCCGTGTACGTGGCGTGTGCCACGTACGTGGATTTGCCCAGTTTTCCATGGCGCGCGACCACTTCCGTCCACGACGGCCGTCGGGCACTTTTTTTCTGTGTCCACGTACAGCCCGTTCACGGGTCCGTGTAAGGGCCGTGTACGTGGCGTCTGCCACGTACGTGGATTTGCCCGGTTTTCCATGGTGCGCGTCCACTTCCGTCCACGACGGCCGTCGGCCAGTTTTTTCCCGTGTCCACGTACAGCCCGTTCACGGGTCCGTGTACATGGCGTGAGCCACGTACGTGGTTTTGCCCACTTTTCCATGGCGCGCGTCCACTTCCGTCCACGACGGCCGTCGGCCCCTTTTTTTCCCGTGTCCACGTACATCCCGTTCACGGCTCCGTGTAAGGGTCCGTGTACGTGGCGTGTGCGTTGTACGTGGTTTTGCCCCATTTTCCATGGCGCGCGTCCACTTCCGTCCAACACGGCCATCGGCCAGTTTTTCCCGTGTCCACGTACAGCCCGTTCACGGGTCCGTGTAAGGGTCCGTGTACGTGGGGTGTGCCACGTACTAGGTTTTGCACTGTTTTCCATGGCGCGCGACCACTTCCGTCCACGACGGTCGTCGGGCACTTTTTTCCCGTGTCCACGTACAGCCCGTTCACGGGTCCGTGTAAGGGTCCGTGTAGGTGGCGTGTGCCACGTATGTGGATTTGCCCAGTTTTCCATGGCGCGCGTCCACTTCCGTCCACGACGGCCGTCGGCCAGTTTTTTCCCGTGTGCACGTCCAACCCGTTCACGGGTCCGTGTAAGGGTCCGTGTACATGGCGTGTGCCACGTACGTGGTTTTGCCCACTTTTCCATGGCGCACGTCCACAACGGCCGTCGGCCCCATTTTTCCCGTGTCCACGTACAGCTCGTTCACGGCTCCGTGTAAGGGTCCGTGTACGTGGCGTGTGTGTTGTACGTGGTTTTACCCCGTTTCCATGGCGCGCGTCCACTTCTGTCCACGACGGCCATCGGGCACTTTTTTCCCGTGTCCACGTACAGCCCGTTTACGGGTCCGTGTAAGGGTCCGTGTACGTGGGGTGTGCCACGTACGTGGTTTTGCACAGTTTTCCGTGGCGCCGGACCACTTCCGTCCACGACGGCCGTCGGGCACTTTTTTCCCGTGTCCATGTACAGCCCGTTCATGGGTCCGTGTAAGGGTCCGTGTACGTGGCGTGTGCCACATACGTGGATTTGCCCAGTTTTCCATGGCGCCCGTCCACTTCCGTCCACGACGGCCGTCGGGCACTTTTTTCCCGTGTCCACGTACAGCCCGTTCACGGGTCCGTGTAAGGGTCCGTGTACGTGGCGTGTGCCACGTACGTGGTTTTGCCCACTTTTCCATGGCGCGCGTCCACTTCCATCCACGACGGCCATCGGCCACTTTTTTCCCGTGTCCACGTAGAGCCCGTTCACGGATCCATGTATGGGTCCGTGTACGTGGCGTGTGTGTTGTACGTGGTGTTGCCCCGTTTTCCATGGCGCGCGTCCAGTTCCGTCCACGACGGCCGTCGGCCAGTTTTTTCCCGTGTCCACGTACAGCCCGTTCACGGGTCCGTGTAAGGGTCTGTGTACGTGGGGTGTGTGCCACGTATGTGGTTTTGCCCAGTTTTCCATGGCGCGCGACCACTTCCGTCCACGACGGCCGTCGGGCACTTTTTTTCCGTGTCCATGTACAGCCCGTTCACGGGTCCGTGTAAGGGTCCGTGTACGTGGCTTGTGCCAGGTACGTGGATTTGCCCGGTTTTCCATGGCGCGCGTCCACTTCCGTCCACGACGGCCGTCGGCCAGTTTTTTCCCGTGTCCACGTACAGCCCGTTCACGGGTCCGTGTACATGGCGTGTGCCACGTACGTGGTTTTGCCCACTTTTCCATGGCGCGCGTCCACTTCCATCCACGACGGCCGTCGGCCCCTTTTTTCCCGTGTCCACGTACAGCCCGTTCACGGCTCCGTGCAAGGGTCCGTGTACGTGGCGTGTGCGTTGTACGTGGTTTTGCCCCATTTTCCATGGCGCGCGTCCACTTCTGTCCAACACGGCCATCGGCCAGTTTTTCCCGTGTCCATGTACAGCCCGTTCACGAGTCTGTGTAAGGGTCCATGTACGTGGGGTGTGCCACGTACTAGGTTTTGCACTGTTTTCCATGGCGTGCGACCACTTCCGTCCACGACGGTCGTCGGGCACTTTTTTCCCATGTCCACGTACAGCCCGTTCACGGGTCCGTGTAAGGGTCCGTGTAGGTGGCGTGTGCCACGTATGTGGATTTGCCCAGTTTTCCATGGCGCGCATCCACTTCCGTCCACGACGGCCGTCGGCCAGTTTTTTCCCCTGTGCACGTCCAGCCCGTTCACGGGTCCGTGTAAGGGTCCGTGTACATGGCGTGTGCCACGTACGTGGTTTTTCCCACTTCTCCATGGCGCGCGTCCACGACGGCCGTCGGCCCCATTTTTCCCGTGTCCACGTACAGCCCGTTCACGGCTCCGTGTAAGGGTCCGTGTACGTGGCGTGTGCGTTGTACGTGGTTTTGCCCCGTTTTCCATGGCGCGCGTCCACGACGGCCATCGCCCAGTTTTTTCCCGTGTCCACATACAGCCCGTTCACGGGTCCGTGTAAGGGTCCGTATAAGTGGGGTGTGCCACGTACGTGGTTTTGCACAGTATTCCGTGGCGCGCGACCACTTCCGTCCACGACGGCCGTCGGGCACTTTTTTCCCGTGTCCTTGTACAGCCCGTTCATGGGTCCGTGTAAGGGTCCGTGTACGTGGCGTGTGCCACATACGTGGATTTGCCCAGTTTTCCATGGCGCGCGTCCACTTCTGTCCACGACGGTCGTCGGCCAGTTTTTTCCCGTGTCCACGTACAACCCGTTCACGGGTCCGTGTAAGGGTCCGTGTTCGTGGCCTGTGCCACGTACGTGGTTTTGCCCACTTTCCCATGGCGCGCGTCCACTTCCGTCCACGACGGCCGTCGGCCACTGTTTTCCCGTGTCCACGTAAAGCCCGTTCACGGCTCCGTGTAAGGGTCCGTGTACGTGGCGTGTGCGTTGTACGTGGTTTTGCCCAGTTTTCCATGGCGCGCATCCACTTCCGTCCACGACGGCCGTCGGCCAGTTTTTTCCCGTGTCCACGTACAGCCCGTTCACGGGTCCGTGTAAGGGTCCGTGTACGTGGCGTGTGCCACGTACGTGGTTTTGCCCACTTTTCCATGGCGCGCGTCCACGACGGCCGTCGGCCCCATTTTTCCCGTGTCCACGTACAGCCCGTTCACGGCTGCGTGTAAGGGTCCGTGTACGTGGCGTGTGCGTTGTACGTGGTTTTGCCCCGTTTTCCATGGCGCGCGTCCACTTCCGTCCATGACGGCCATCGGCCAGTTTTTTCCCGTGTCCACGTACAGCCCGTTCACGGGTCCGTGTAAGGGTCCGTGTATGTGGGGTGTGCCACGTACGTGGTTTTGCACAGTTTTCCGTGGCGCGTGACCACTTCCGTCCACGACGGCCGTCGGGCACTTTTTTCCCATGTCCATGTACAGCCCGTTCATGGGTCCGTGTAAGGGTCCGTGTATGTGGCGTGTGCCACGTACGTGGATTTGCCCAGTTTTCCATGGCGCGCGTCCACTTCCGTCCACGACGGTCGTCGGCCAGTTTTTTCCCGTGTCCACATACAGCCCGTTCACGGGTCTGTGTAAGGGTTTGTGTACGTGGTGTGTGCCACGTACGTGGTTTTGCCCACTTTCCCATGGCGCGCGTCCACTTCCGTCCACGACGGCCGTCGGCCACTGTTTTCCCGTGTCCACGTAAAGCCAGTTCACGGCTCTGTGTAAGGGTCCGTGTACGTGGCGTGTGCGTTGTATGTGGTTTTGCCCCATTTTCCATGGCGCGCGTCCACTTCCGTCCACGACGGCCGTCGGCCAGTTTTTTCCCGTGTCCACGTACAGCCCGTTCATGGGTCCGTGTAAGGGTCCGTGTACGTGGGGTGTCCCACGTACGTGGTTTTTCCCAGTTTTCCATGGCGCGCGACCACTTCCGTCCACGACGGCCGTCGGGCACTTTTTTGTCGTGTCCACGTACAGCCCATTCACGGCTCTGTGTATGGGTCCGTGTACGTGGCGTGTGCCACGTACGTGATTTTGCCCACTTTTCCATGGCGCGCGTCCACTTCCGTCCACGACGGTCGTCGACCACTTTTTTCCCGTGTCCACATAGAGCCCGTTCACGGCTCCATGTAAGGGTCCATGTACGTGGTGTGTGCGTTGTACGTGGTTTTGCCCCGTTTTCCATGGCGCGCGTCCACTTCCGTCCATGATGGCCGTCGGCCAGTTTTTTCCCGTGTCCATGTACAGCCCGTTCACGGGTCCATCTAAGGGTCTGTGTATGTGGGGTGTGCCACGTACGTGGTTTTGCCCAGTTTTCCATGGCGCGCGACCACTTCCTTCCACGATGGCCATCGGTTACTTTTTTCCCGTGTCCACGTACAGCCCGTTAACGGGTCCATGTAAGGGTCCGTGTATGTGGCGTGTGCCACGTACGTAGATTTTCCCAGTTTTCCATGGCGCGCGTCCACTTCCGTCCACGACGGCCGTCGGCCACTTTTTCCCCGTGTCCACGTACAGCCCGTTCACGGGTCCGTGTATGTGGGGTGTGCCACGTATGTGGTTTTGCCCAGTTTTCCATGGCGAGCGACAACTTCCGTCCACGACGGCTGTCGGGCACTTTTTTCCCGTGTCCACGTACAGCCCGTTCACGGCTCCGTGTAAGGGTCCGTGTACGTGGCGTGTGCGTTGTACGTGGTTTTGCCCCGTTTTCCATGGCGCGCGTCCACGACGGCCATCGCCCAGTTTTTTCCCGTGTCCACATACAGCCCGTTCACGGGTCCGTGTAAGGGTCCGTGTAAGTGGGGTGTGCCACGTACGTGGTTTTGCACAGTTTTCCGTGGCGCGCGACCACTTCCGTCCACGACGGCCGTCGGGCACTTTTTTCCCGTGTCCTTGTACAGCCCGTTCATGGGTCCGTGTAAGGGTCCGTGTACGTGGCGTGTGCCACATACGTGGATTTGCCCAGTTTTCCATGGCGCGCGTCCACTTCTGTCCACGACGGCCGTCGGCCAGTTTTTTCCCGTGTCCACGTACAACCCGTTCACGGGTCCGTGTAAGGGTCCGTGTTCGTGGCCTGTGCCACGTACGTGGTTTTGCCCACTTTCCCATGGCGCGCGTCCACTTCCGTCCACGACGGCCGTCGGCCACTGTTTTCCCGTGTCCACGTAAAGCCCGTTCACGGCTCCGTGTAAGGGTCCGTGTACGTGGCGTGTGCGTTGTACGTGGTTTTGCCCAGTTTTCCATGGCGCGCATCCACTTCCGTCCACGACGGCCGTCGGCCAGTTTTTTCCCGTGTCCACGTACAGCCCGTTCACGGGTCCGTGTAAGGGTCCGTGTACGTGGCGTGTGCCACGTACGTGGTTTTGCCCACTTTTCCATGGCGCGCGTCCATGACGGCCGTCGGCCCCATTTTTCCCGTGTCCGCGTACAGCCCGTTCACGGCTGCGTGTAAGGGTCCGTGTACGTGGCGTGTGCGTTGTACGTGGTTTTGCCCCGTTTTCCATGGCGCGCGTCCAGTTCCGTCCATGACGGCCATCGGCCAGTTTTTTCCCGTGTCCACGTACAGCCTGTTCACGGGTCCGTGTAAGGGTCCGTGTACGTGGGGTGTGCCACGTACGTGGTTTTGCACAGTTTTTCGTGGCGCGCAACCACTTCCGTCCACGACGGCCGTCGGGCACTTTTTTCCCATGTCCATGTACAGCCCGTTCATGGGTCCGTGTAAGGGTCCGTGTATGTGGCGTGTGCCACGTACGTGGATTTGCCCAGTTTTCCATGGCGCGCGTCCACTTCGGTCCACGACGGCCGTCGGCCAGTTTTTTCCCGTGTCCACGTACAGCCCGTTCACGGGTCTGTGTAAGGGTTTGTGTACGTGGTGTGTGCCACGTACGTGGTTTTGCCCACTTTCCCATGGCGCGCGTCCACTTCCGTCCACGACGGCCGTCGGCCACTGTTTTCCCGTGTCCACGTAAAGCCCGTTCACGGCTCTGTGTAAGGGTCCGTGTACGTGGCGTGTGCGTTGTACGTGGTTTTGCCCAGTTTTCCATGGCGCGCGTCCACTTCCGTCCACGACGGCCGTCGGCCACTTTTTCCCCGTGTCCACGTACAGCCCGTTCACGGGTCCGTGTATGTGGGGTGTGCCACGTATGTGGTTTTGCCCAGTTTTCCATGGCGAGCGACAACTTCCGTCCACGACGGCTGTCGGGCACTTTTTTCCCGTGTCCACGTACAGCCCGTTCACGGGTCCGTGTAAGGGTCCGTGTACGTGGCGTGTGCCACGTACGTGGTTTTGCCCAGTTTTCCATGGCGCGCATCCACTTCCGTCCACGATGGCCGTCGGCCACTTTTTCCCGTGCCCACGTAGAGCCCGTTCACGGCTCCATGTAAGTGTCCGTGTACGTGGCGCGTGCATTGTACGTGGTGTTGCCCCGTTTTCCATGGCGCGCGTCCAGTTCCGTCCACGACGGCCGTCGCCAGTTTTTTCCCGTGTCCACGTACAGCCCGTTCACGGGTCCGTGTAAGGGTCCGTGTACGTGGGGTGTGTGCCACGTACGTGGTTTTGCCCAGTTTTCCATGGCGCGCGACCACTTCCGTCCACGACGGCCGTCGGGCACTTTTTTCCGTGTCCACGTACAGCCCGTTCACGGGTCCGTGTAAGGGTCCGTGTACGTGGCGTGTGCCACGTACGTGGATTTGCCCAGTTTTCCATGGCGCGCGTCCACTTCCATCCACGACGTCCGTCGGCCAGTTTTTTCCCGTGTCCACGTACAGCCCGTTCACGGGTCTGTGTAAGGGTCCGTGTACGTGGCGTGTGCCATGTACGTGGTTTTGCCCACTTTTCCATGGCGCGCGTCCACTTCCGTCCACGACGGCCGTCGGCCACTGTTTTCCCGTGTCCACGTAAAGCCCGTTCACGGCTCTGTGTAAGGGTCCGTGTACGTGGCGTGTGCGTTGTACGTGGTTTTGCTCCATTTTCCATGGCGCGCGTCCACTTCCGTCCACGACGGCCGTGGGCCAGTTTTTTCCCGTGTCCACGTACAGCCCGTTCACGGGTCCGTGTAAGGGTCCGTGTACGTGGGGTGTCCCACGTACGTGGCTTTGCCCAGTTTTCCATGGCGCGCGACCACTTCCGTCCACGACGGCCGTCGGGCACTTTTTTGTCGTGTCCACGTACAGCCCATTCACGGCTCTGTGTATGGGTCCGTGTACGTGGCGTGTGCCACGTACGTGATTTTGCCCACTTTTCCATGGCGCGCGTCCACTTCCGTCCACGACGGCCGTCGACCACTTTTTTCCCGTGTCCACATAGAGCCCGTTCACGGCTCCATGTAAGGGTCCATGTACGTGGTGTGTGCGTTGTACGTGGTTTTGCCCCGTTTTCCATGGCGCGCGTCCACTTCCGTCCACGATGGCCGTCGGCCAGTTTTTTCCCGTGTCCACGTACAGCCCGTTCACGGGTCCCTCTAAGGGTCCGTGTACGTGGGGTGTGCCACGTACGTGGTTTTGCCCAGTTTTCCATGGCGCGCGACCACTTCCTTCCACGATGGCCATCGGTTACTTTTTTCCCGTGTCCACGTACAGCCCGTTAACGGGTCCATGTAAGGGTCCGTGTATGTGGCGTGTGCCACGTACGTAGATTTTCCCAGTTTTCCATGGCGCGCGTCCACTTCCATCCACGACGGCCGTCGGCCACTTTTTCCCCGTGTCCACGTACAGCCCGTTCACGGGTCCGTGTATGTGGGGTGTGCCACGTACGTGGTTTTGCCCAGTTTTCCATGGCGAGCGACAACTTCCGTCCACGACGGCCGTCGGGCACTTTTTTCCCGTGTCCACGTACAGCCCGTTCACGGGTCCGTGTAAGGGTCCGTGTACGTGGCGTGTGCCACGTACGTGGTTTTGCCCAGTTTTCCATGGCGCGCATCCACTTCCGTCCACGATGGCCGTCGGCCACTTTTTTCCCGTGTCCACGTAGAGCCCGTTCACGGCTCCATGTAAGGGTCCGTGTACGTGGCGCGTGCATTGTACGTGGTGTTGCCCCGTTTTCCATGGCGCGCGTCCAGTTCCGTCCACGACGGCCGTCGCCAGTTTTTTCCCGTGTCCACGTACAGCCCGTTCACGGGTCCGTGTAAGGGTCCGTGTACGTGGGGTGTGTGCCACGTACGTGGTTTTGCCCAGTTTTCCATGGCGCGCGACCACTTCCGTCCACGACGGCCGTCGGGCACTTTTTTCCGTGTCCACGTACAGCCCGTTCACGGGTCCGTGTAAGGTTCCGTGTACGTGGCGTGTGCCACGTACGTGGATTTGCCCAGTTTTCCATGGCGCGCGTCCACTTCCATCCACGACGTCCGTCGGCCAGTTTTTTCCCGTGTCCACGTACAGCCCGTTCACGGGTCCGTGTAAGGGTCCGTGTACGTGGCGTGTGCCACGTACGTAGTTTTGCCCACTTTTCCATGACGCACGTCCACTTCTGTCCACGACGGCCGTCGGCCCCTTTTTTCTCGTGTCCACGTACAACCCGTTCACGGCTCCGTGTAAGGGTCCGTGTACGTGGCGTGTGCGTTGTACGTGGTTATGCCCCATTGGCCATGGCACGCGTCCACTTCCGTCCACAACGGCCGTCGGCCAGGTTTTTCCCGTGTCCACGTACAGCCCGTTCACGGGTCCGTGTAAGGGTCCGTGTACGTGGGGTGTGCCACGTACTAGGTTTTGCACTGTTTTCCATGGCGCGCGACCACTTCCGTCCACGACGGTCGTCGGGCCCTTTTTTCCCGTGTCCACGTACAGCCCGTTCACGGGTCCGTGCAAGGGTCCGTGTAGGTGGCGTGTGCCACGTACGTGGATTTGCCCAGTTTTCCATGGCGCGCGTCCACTTTCGTCCACGACGGCCGTCGGCCAGTTTTTTCCCGTGTGCACATCCAGCCCGTTCACGGGTACGTGTAAGGGTCCGTATACGTGGCGTGTGCGACGTACGTGGTTTTGCCCACTTTTCCATGGCGCGCATCCACGACGGCCGTCGGCCCCTTTTTTCCCGTGTCCACGTACAGCCCGTTCACGGCTCCGTGTAAGGGTCCGTGTACGTGGCGTGTGCGTTGTACGTGGTTTTGCCCCGTTTTCCATGGCGCGCGTCCACTTCCGTCCACGACGGCCATCGGCCAGTTTTTTCCCGTGTCCACGTACAGCCCGTTCACGGGTCCGTGTAAGGGTCCGTGTATGTGGGGTGTGCCACGTACGTAGTTTTGCACAGTTTTCCGTGGCGCGCGACCACTTCCATCCACGACGGTCGTCGGGCACTTTTTTCCCGTGTCCATGTACAGCCCGTTCATGGGTCTGTGTAAGGGCCGTGTACGTGGCGTGTGCCACGTACGTGGATTTGCCCAGTTTTCCATGGTGCGCGTCCACTTCCGTCCACGACGGCCGTCGGCCAGTTTTTTCCAGGTATCCACGTACAGCCCGTTCACGGGTCCGTGTAAGGGTCCGTGTACGTGGCGTGTGCGACGTACGTGGTTTTGCCCACTTTCCCATGGCGCGCGTCCACTTCCGTCCACGACGGCCATCGGCCACTTTTTTCCCGTGTCCACGTAAAGCCCGTTCACGGCTCCGTGTAAGGGTCCGTGTACGTGGCATGTGCGTTGTACGTGGTTTTGCCCCATTTTCCATGGCGCGCGTCCACTTCCGTCCACGACGGCCGTCGGCCAGTTTTTTCCCGTGTCCACGTATAGCCCGTTCATGGGTCCGTGTAAGGGTCCGTGTACGTGGGGTGTGCCACGTACGTGGTTTTGCCCAGTTTTCCATGGCGCGCGACCACTTCCGTCCACGACGGCCGTCGGGCACTTTTTTCCCGTGTCCACGTACAGCCCATTCACGGCTCCGTGTAAGGGTCCATGTACGTGGCGTGTGCCACGTACGTGGTTTTGCCCACTTTTCCATGGCGCGCGTCCACTTCCGTTCATGACGCCCGTCGGCCACTTTTTTACCGTGTCCACGTAGAGCCCGTTCACGGCTCCATGTAAGGGTCCGTGTACGTGGTGTGTGCGTTGTACGTGGTGTTGCCCCGTTTTCCATGGCGCGCGTCCACTTCCGTCCACGACGGCCGTCGGCCAGTTTTTTCCCGTTTCCACGTACAGCCCGTTCAAGGGTCCATATAAGGGTCCGTGTATGTGGCGTGTGCGACGAACGTGGATTTGCCCAGTTTTCCATGGCGCGCGTCCACTTCCGTCCACGACGGCCGTCGGCCACTTTTTCCCCGTGTCCACGTACAGCACGTTCACGGGTCCGTGTAAGGGTCCATGTACGTGGGGTGTGCCACGTACGTGGTTTTGCCCAGTTTTCCATGGCGCGCGACCACTTCCGTCCACGAGGGCCGTCGGGCACTTTTTTCCCGTGTCCACGTACAGCCCGTTCACGGGTCCGTGTAAGGGTCCGTGTACGTGGCGTGTGCCATGTACGTGGTTTTGCCCACTTTTCCATGGCGCGCGTCCACTTCCGTCCACAACGGCCGTCGGCCACTTTTTTCCCGTGTCCACGTAGAGCCCGTTCACGGCTCCTTGTAAGGGTCCGTGTACGTGACGTGTGCATTGTACGTGGTGTTGCCCCTTTTCCATGGCGCGCGTCCAGTTCCGTCCACGACGGCCGTCGGCCAGTTTTTTCCCGTGTCCACGTACAGCCCGTTCACGGGTCCGTGTAAGGGTCCGTGTACGTGGGGTGTGTGCCACGTACGTGGTTTTGCCCAGTTTTCCATGGCGCGCGACCACTTCCGTCCACGACGGCCGTCAGGCACTTTTTTTCCGTGTCCACGTACAGCCTGTTCACGGGTCTGTGTAAGGGTCCGTGTACGTGGCGTGTGCCACGGACGTGGATTTGCCCAGTTTTCCATGGCGCGCGTCCACTTCCTTCCACGACGGCCGTCGGCCAGTTTTTTCCCGTGTCCACGTACAGCCCGTTCACGGGTCCTGTAAGGGTCCATGTACGTGGTGTGTGCCACGTACGTGGTTTTGCCACTTTTCCATGGCGCGCGTCCACTTCCGTCCACGACGGCCGTCGGCCCCTTTTTTCCCGTGTCCACGTACAGCCCGTTCGCGGCTCCGTGTAAGGGTCCGTGTACGTGGCGTGTGCGTTGTACTTGGTTTTGCCCCATTTTCCATGGCGCGCGTCCACTTCCGTCCACAACGGCCGTCGGCCAGTTTTTTCCCGTGTCCACGTACAGCCCGTTCACGGGTCCGTGTAAGGGTCCGTGTACGTGTGGTGTGCCACGTACTAGGTTTTGCACTATTTTCCATGGCGCGCGACCACTTCCGTCCACGACGGTCGTCGGGCACTTTTTTCCCGTGTCCATGTACAGCCCGTTCACGGGTCCGTGTAAGGGTCCGTGTAGGTGGCGTGTGCCACGTACGTGGATTTGCAAAGTTTTCCATGGCGCGCGTCCACTTCCGTCCACGACGGCCGTCGGCCAGTTTTTTCCCGTGTGCACGTCCAGCCCGTTCACGGGTCCGTGTAAGGGTCCGTGTACGTGGCATGTGCCACGTACGTGGTTTTGCCCACTTTTCCATGGCACGCGTCCACGAAGGCCGTCGGCCTCTTTTTTCCCGTGTCCACGTACAGCCCGTTCAAGGGTCCATGTACGGGTCCGTGTATGTGGCGTGTGCGACGTACGTGGATTTGCCCAGTTTTCCATGGCGCGCGTCCACTTCCGTCCACGACGGCCGTCGGCCACATTTTCCCCGTGTCCACGTACAGCCCATTCACCGGTCCGTGTAAGGGTCCATGTATGTGGGGTGTGCCACGTACGTGGTTTTGCCCAGTTTTCCATGGCGCGCGACCACTTCCGTCCACGACGGCCGTCGGGCACTTTTTTCCCGTGTCCACGTACAGCCCGTTCACGGGTCCGTGTAAGGGTCCGTGTACGTGGGGTGTGTGCCACGTACGTGGTTTTGCCCAGTTTTCCATGGCGCGCGTCCACTTCCGTCCACGACGGCCGTCGGCCACTTTTTCCCCGTGTCCACGTACAGCCCGTTCACGGGTCCGTGTAAAGGTCCATGTACGTGGGGTGTGCCACGTACGTGGTTTTGCCCAGTTTTCCATGGCGCGCGACCACTTCCGTCCACGACGGCCGTCGGGCACTTTTTTCCCGTGTCCACGTACAGCCCGTTCACGGGTCCATGTAAGGGTCTGTGTACGTGGCGTGTGCCACGTATGTGGTTTTGCCCACTTTTCCATGGCGCGCGTCCACTTCCGTCCACAACGGCCGTCGGCCACTTTTTTCCCGTGTCCACGTAGAGCCTGTTCACGGCTCCATGTAAGGGTCCGTGTACGTGACGTGTGCATTGTACGTGGTGTTGCCCCTTTTCCATGGCGCGCGTCCAGTTCCGTCCACGACGGCTGTCGGCCAGTTTTTTCCCGTGTCCACGTACAGCCCGTTCACGGGTCCGTGTAAGGGTCCGTGTACGTGGGGTGTGTGCCACGTACGTGGTTTTGCCCAGTTTTCCATGGCGCGCGACCACTTCCGTCCACGACGGCCGTCGGGCACTTTTTTTCCGTGTCCACGTACAGCCTGTTCACGGGTCTGTGTAAGGGTCCGTGTACGTGGCGTGTGCCACGGACGTGGATTTGCCCAGTTTTCCATGGCGCGCGTCCACTTCCTTCCACGACGGCCGTCGGCCAGTTTTTTCCCGTGTCCACGTACAGCCCGTTCACGGGTCCTGTAAGGGTCCGTGTACGTGGTGTGTGCCACGTACGTGGTTTTGCCACTTTTCCATGGCGCGCGTCCACTTCCGTCCACGACGGCCGTCGGCCCCTTTTTTCCCGTGTCCACGTACAGCCCGTTCACGGCTCCGTGTAAGGGTCCGTGTACGTGGCGTGTGCGTTGTACTTGGTTTTGCCCCATTTTCCATGGCGCGCGTCCACTTCCGTCCACAACGGCCGTCGGCCAGTTTTTTCCCGTGTCCACGTACAGCCCGTTCACGGGTCCGTGTAAGGGTCCGTGTACGTGTGGTGTGCCACGTACTAGGTTTTGCACTATTTTCCATGGCGCGCGACCACTTCCGTCCACGACGGTCGTCGGGCACTTTTTTCCCGTGTCCATGTACAGCCCGTTCACGGGTCCGTGTATGGGTCCGTGTAGGTGGCGTGTGCCACGTACGTGGATTTGCAAAGTTTTCCATGGCGCGCGTCCACTTCCGTCCACGACGGCCGTCGGCCAGTTTTTTCCCGTGTGCACGTCCAGCCCGTTCACGGGTCCGTGTAAGGGTCCGTGTACGTGGCATGTGCCACGTACGTGGTTTTGCCCACTTTTCCATGGCACGCGTCCACGACGGCCGTCGGCCTCTTTTTTCCCGTGTCCACGTACAGCCCGTTCAAGGGTCCATGTAAGGGTCCGTGTATGTGGCGTGTGCGACGTACGTGGATTTGCCCAGTTTTCCATGGCGCGCGTCCACTTCCGTCGACGACGGCCGTCGGCCACTTTTTCCCCGTGTCCACGTACAGCCCATTCACCGGTCCGTGTAAGGGTCCATGTACGTGGGGTGTGCCACGTACGTGGTTTTGCCCAGTTTTCCATGGCGCGCGACCACTTCCGTCCACGACGGCCGTCGGGCACTTTTTTCCCGTGTCCACGTACAGCCCGTTCACGGGTCCGTGTAAGGGTCCGTGTACGTGGGGTGTGTGACACGTACGTGGTTTTGCCCAGTTTTCCATGGCACGCGTCCACTTCCGTCCACGACGGCCGTCGGCCACTTTTTCCCCGTGTCCACGTACAGCCCGTTCACGGGTCCGTGTAAAGGTCCATGTACGTGGGGTGTGCCACGTACGTGGTTTTGCCCAGTTTTCCATGGCGCGCGACCACTTCCGTCCACGATGGCCGTCGGGCACTTTTTTCCCGTGTCCACGTACAGCCCGTTCATGGGTCCACGTAAGGGTCTGTGTACGTGGCGTGTGCCACGTATGTGGTTTTGCCCACTTTTCCATGGCGCGCGTCCACTTCCGTCCACAACGGCCGTCGACCACTTTTTTCCCGTGTCCATGTAGAGCCCATTCACGGCTCCATGTAAGGGTCCGTGTACGTGACGTGTGCATTGTACGTGGTGTTGCCCCTTTTCCATGGCGCGCGTCCAGTTCCGTCCACGACGGCTGTCGGCCAGTTTTTTCCCGTGTCCACGTACAGCCCGTTCACGGGTCCGTGTAAGGGTCCGTGTACGTGGGGTGTGTGCCACGTACGTGGTTTTGCCCAGTTTTCCATGGCGGGCGACCACTTCCGTCCACGACGGCCGTCGGGAACTTTTTTTCCGTGTCCACGTACAGCCCGTTCACGGGTCTGTGTAAGGGTCCGGGTACGTGGCGTGTGCCACGTACGTGGATTTGCCCAGTTTTCCATGGCGCGCGTACACTTCCTTCCACGACGGCCGTCGGCCAGTTTTTTCCCGTGTCCACGTACAGCCCGTTCACGGGTCCGTGTAAGGGTCCGTGTACGTGGTGTGTGCCACGTACGTGGTTTTGCCCACTTTTCCATGGCGCGCGTCCACTTCCGTCCACGACGGCCGTCGGCCCCTTTTTTCCCGTGTCCACGTACAGCCCGTTCACGGCTCCGTGTAAGGGTCCGTGTACGTGGCGTGTGCGTTGTACTTGGTTTTGCCCCATTTTCCATGGCGCGCGTCCACTTCCGTCCACAACGGCCGTCGGCCAGTTTTTTCCCGTGTCCACGTACAGCCCGTTTACGGGTCCGTGTAAGGGTCCGTGTACGTGTGGTGTGCCACGTACTAGGTTTTGCACTATTTTCCATGGCGCGCGACCACTTCCGTCCACGACGGTCGTCGGGCACTTTTTTCCCGTGTCCACGTACAGCCCGTTCATGGGTCCGTGTAAGGGTCCATGTACGTGGTGTGTGCCACGTACGTGGATTTGCCCAGTTTTCCATGGCGCGCGTCCACTTCCGTCCACGACGGCCGTCGGCCACTTTTTCCCCGTGTCCACGTACAGCCCGTTCACGGGTCCGTGTAAGGGTCCGCGTACGTGGGGTGTGCCAGTACGTGGTTTTTCCCAGAATTCCATGGCGCGCGACCACTTCCGTCCACGACGGCCGTCGGCCAGTTTTTTCCCGTGTCCACGTACAACCCATTCACGGGTCCGTGTAAGGGTCCGTGTACGTGGGGTGTGCCACGTACGTGGATTTGCCCAGTTTTCCATGGCGCGCGTCCGCTTCCGTCCACGACGGCCGTCGGCCAGTTTTTTCCCGTGTCCACGTATAGCCCGTTCACGGGTCCGTGTAAGGGTCCGTGTACGTGGTGTGTGCCACGTACGTGGTTTTGCCCACTTTTCCATGGCGCGCGTCCACTTCTGTCCACGACGGCCGTCGGCCCCTTTTTTCCCGTGTCCACGTACAACCCGTTCACGGCTCCGTGTAAGGGTCCGTGTATGTGGCGTGTGCGTTGTACGTGGTTTTGCCCCATTTTCCATGGCGCGCGTCCACTTCCGTCCACAACGGCCGTCGGCCAGTTTTTTCCCGTGTCCACGTACAGCCCGTTCACGGGTCCGTGTAAGGGTCCGTGTACGTGGGGTTTGCCACGTACTAGGTTTTGCACTGTTTTCCATGGCGCGCGACCACTTCCGTCCACGACGGTCCTCGGGCACATTTTTCCCGTGTCCACGTACAGCCCGTTCATGGGTCCGTGTAAGGGTCCGTGTAGGTGGCGTGTGCCACGTACGTGGATTTGCCCAGTTTTCCATGGCGCGCGTCCACTTCCGTCCACGACGGCCGTCGGCCAGTTTTTTCCCGTGTGCACGTCCAGCCCGTTCACGGGTCCGTGTAAGGGTCCGTGTACGTGGCGTGTGCCATGTACGTGGTTTTGCCCACTTTTCCATGGCGCGCGTCCACGACGGCCGTGGGCCCCTTTTTCCCGTGTCCACGTACAGCCCGTTCACGGCTCCGTGTAAGGGTACGTGTACGTGGCGTGTGCGTTGTACGTGGTTTTGCCCCGTTTTCCATGGCGCGCGTCCACTTCCGTCCACGACGGCCATCAACCAGTTTTTCCCGTGTCCACGTGCAGCCCGTTCACGGGTCCGTGTAAGGGTCCGTGTACGTGGGGTGTGCCACGTATGTGGTTTTGCACAGTTTTCCGTGGCGCGCGACCACTTCCGTCCACGACGGCCGTCGGGCACTTTTTTCCCGTGTCCATGTACAGCCCGTTCATGGGTTCATGTAAGGGTCCGTGTACGTGGCGTGTGCCACGTACGTGGATTTGCCCAGTTTTCCATGGCGCGCGTCCACTTCCGTCCACGACGGCCGTCGGCCAGTTATTTCCCGTGTCCACGTACAGCTCGTTCACAGGTCCGTGTAAGGGTCCGTGTACGTGGCGTGTGCCACGTACGTGGTTTTGCCCACTTTTCCATGGCGCACGTCCACTTCCGTCCACGACGGCCGTCGGCCACTTTTTTCCCGTGTCCACGTACAGCCCGTTCACGGCTCCGTGTAAGGGTCCATGTAGGTGGCGTGTGCGTTGTACGTGGTTTTGACCCGTTTTCCATGGCGCGCGTCCACTTCCGTCCACGACGGCCGTCGGCCAGTTTTTTCCCGTGTCCACGTACATCCCGTTCACGGGTCCGTGTAAGGGTCCGTGTACGTTGGGTGTGCCACGTACATGGTTTTGCCCAGTTTTCCATGGCGCGCGACCACTTCCGTCCACGATGGCCGTCAGGCAATTTTTTCCCGTGTCCACGTACAGCCCGTTCACGGGTCCGTCTAAGGGTCCGTGTACGTGGCATGTGCCACATACGTGGTTTTGCCCACTTTTCCATGGCGCACGTCCACTTCCGTCCACGACGGCCATCAGCCACTTTTTTCCCGTGTCCACGTACAGCCCGTTCACGGCTCCGTGTAAGGGTCCGTGTACGTGGCGTGTGCGTTGTACGTGGTTTTGCCCCGTTTTCCATGGCGCGCGTCCACTTCCGTCCACGATGGCTGTCGGCTAGTTTTTTCCCGTGTCCACGTATAGCCCGTTCACGGGTCCGTGTACGTGTGGTGTGTCACGTACGTGGTTTTGCCCAGTTTTCCATGGCGCGCGACCACTTCCGTCCACGACGGCCGTCGGGCACTTTTTTCCTGTGTCCACGTACAGCCCGTTCATGGGTCCGTGTAAGGGTCCGTGTACATGGCGTGTGCCACGTACGTGTATTTGCCCAGTTTTCCATGGCGCACGTCCACCTCCGTCCACGTCGGCGTCGGCCACTTTTTCCCCGTGTCCACGTACAGCCCGTTCACGGGTCCGTGTAAGGGTCCATGTACGTGGGGTGTGCCACGTACGTGGTTTTGCCCAGTTTTCCATGGCGCATGACCACTTCCGTCCACGACGGCCGTCGGGCACTTTTTTTCTGTGTCCACGTATAGCCCGTTCACGGGTCCGTGTAAGGGTCCGTGTACGTGGCGTGTGCCATGTACGTGGATTTGCCCAGTTTTCCATGGCGCGCGTCCACTTCCGTCCACGACGGCCGTCGGCCAGTTTTTTCCCGTGTCCACGTACAGCCCATTCACGGGTTCGTGTAAGGGTCCGTGTACGTGGCGTGTGCCACGTACGTGGTTTTGCCCACTTTTCCATGCCGCGCATCCACTTCCGTCCATGATGGCCGTCGGCCACTTTTTTCCCGTGTCCACGTACAGCCCGTTCACGGCTCCGTGTAAGGTTCCGTGTACGTGGCGTGTGCGTTGTACGTGGTTTTGCCCCGTTTTCCATGGCGCGCGTCCACTTCCGTCCACGATGGCTGTCGGCTAGTTTTTTCCTGTGTCCAC
>OY997271.1:75200599-75210599 GCA_963921465.1 Triticum timopheevii
TGTACGTGGCGTGTGCCACATACGTGGTTTTGTCCACTTTTCCATGGCGCGCGTCCACTCCCGTCCACGACGGCGGTCAGCCACTTTTTTCTTGTGTCCACGTACAGCCCATTCACGGCTCCGTGTAAGGGTCCGTGTAAGTGGCGTGTGCAATGTACGTGGTTTTGCCCCATTTTCCATGGCGCGCGTACACTTCCGTCCATGATGGCTGTCAGCCAGTTTTTTCCCGTGTCCACGTACAGCCCGTTCACGGGTCCGTGTACGTGTGGTGTGCCACGTACGTGGTTTTGCCCAGTTTTCCATGGCGCGCGACCACTTCCGTCCACGACAGCCGTCGGGCACTTTTTTCCCGTGTCCACGTACAGCCCGTTCACGGGTCCGTGTAAGGGTCCGCGTACGTGGCGTGTGCCACGTACGTGGATTTGCCCAGTTTTCCATGGCGCGCGTCCACTTCCGTCCACGCCCGCCGTTGGCCACTTTTTCCCCGTGTCCACGTACAGCCCATTCACGGGTCTGTGTAAGGGTCCGTGTACGTGGGGTCTGCCACGTACGTGGTTTTGCCCAGATTTCCATGGCGCGCGACCACTTCCGTCCACGACGGCGGTCGGCCAGTTTTTTCCCGTGTCCACGTACAGCCCATTCACGGGTCCGTGTTAGGGTCCGTGTATGTGGGGTGTGCCACGTACGTGGTTTTGCCCAGTTTTCCATGGCGCGCGTCCACTTCCGTCCATGACGGCCATTGGCCAGTTTATTCCCGTGTCCACGTACAGCCCGTTCACGGGTCCGTGTAAGGGTCCGTGTACGTGGCGTGTGCCACTTACGTGGTTTTGCCCACTTTTCCATGGCGCGCGTCCACTTGAGGGATCTCTTTGAGGGATCGAGGAGTTCGCAATTTTTACAAAGTCCCTGCTCATTATTGCATAAATGACCCGGCCCTTGGGGGCTACACTGGTTGAAGTTTTATGAGTATAAGGCAATTTCAAGTCCCTGGTTGCTGCAAGCATGACAACCCGGCACTTGGGGGCTACATAATATGGAGTGTTCAGTCTTTACTAGTAACTGGGATGAACAACATGGATTTCTTCAAAAGTGGCAGTATTGATATTGAAGCAAGTTTTAAACCATAACTTTGTTTTGTTCAAGACTTGGGGGCTACAGGTAATATGGATATAAGGGAGAAGTACCTTCCAAATTTTCAGTTTGGAGCAAACCAGATTGAACCAGCGTTGGCAACAATCATGAACCGGCGTTGGGAAAAATCATGACCTGGAATTATCAGTTTTTATAACCCGACAATGGTGGTTATCGTAAACTGACAAGTTCTACATCTTCAAACCAGCCGAATATCAGATGAGTATTTCAAGACCAATATTTCTTAAACCGGCGCTCTGGAAGCCGACTCAAGTGGATTATTCTTCACAATATTTTTTCTATAAGAAGCCAACATCAGCAATTTGAGTATGAAACTGGTTATTGACCCATATTTTCTAGAAGGAGGAAATGACAAGGACTTAAGGACGATCAGGTGCCGGTCTACAAGAATTCTTAACCCGGAGCACAACCTGCCAAATTTGTTCTGGTATTTATTTTGCAGCATAAGTTTACCATGGGTAAATCCAAGCTAAACTTGGGGGCTAATGTCGGGGATATACCCCGCGGCATAAACCGGCTGGAAGTTTAACCCGGCCGGACTTGGCGGTTTATCTAAAGACCCCGCTGGCACTTGGCGATTCACCGGGCGACCCGTTTGGACCTGGCGGTTCACGACTCATTGGTAACCTGGCAGGTGGGTGCGAGGAGCGACAAGAACTGGTGGCCCAACGGGTGGTTCATGAAGGCCGGTTCATACTATGGTGGGCCGGTTTAAGAGGAAAGGCAGGAGGAATATTTACCTTACAAGGAGTTAAGACCAGGACTTGTATCCGGTTTGTAATAGAGGTAGGCTAGTCCTAATCCTAATAGGACTCCACATGTAACCCGCCACTTCAACATATATAAGGAGGGTCAGGGCTCCCCAAAGAGGAACAAGCTACAAGCAAGAAGAAACAATCTTAGGGCTAGACACAAAGAGGAGAGCCGGTTTACAGCGACTCCCTCGTGATGATAATGATACCTAGCCTCAAACAGCATGTAGGGTTGTTACCGGATGATGTTTCCCGGGGCCCGAAGCTGTCTAAATCCCTGTCTTGTGTTGCGTCTCTCGATTCCGCTCAACCCCTCTCAAGCTACCACATAGATGTGTTGGCCTCGCGACTAAGTCCTGACACTAAGGAAATCTGACGTGACAATTCCACGACAGTTGGCGCCCACCGTGGGGCCTGCGTACGGTGGTGTTGAGTTCTTGGAGGGATCTCTTTGAGGGATCGAGGAGTTCGCAATTTTTCTGCCTGAACAAGAGCCGACGTGGGAAAAATTCACATCTATGATGAGTTCGTCGGTTCAGATTAAAGACATATTCAGCAGTGACATATGAACGATTGAGTTAAGGGAATTTAGGGTTTGGTGTTTTCTGTACGTCACCAGTGCAATGCGATCCGTCGAATCCGGATAGAGGACGAATTATTTACGGCTGCAGTCGCGTGTCGCGAAGACCATCCATTTGCCCAAAGCCTTTTTTGTTGATTAGTACTCCCAGCGCAGAAACCAGAGGCAACAGCGGCGGAAGCTACGAATCAAGTGAAAAGTCCAGACCATGGCATTGTTCCCATCACATCAAGCATCAAGCCCAATGGTTTTAAATACAGTACTAGTATATCTTCGGCTTGTACGTCAATAGAAGCCAAAGCAGTTTTTCTTTGGCCAACTCCGATTGCTACATGCATACAAGGAATCTACCAGGAGATTAATTCAAGAATTAAGGAAGAAAAAGGCTACCATGTGGGATAGCACGTGAATATGAAGGAAAAGGAAGGACAACCGCGGTATGTGCATAAACACAGACTCGGTTTTGCCTCGTTGGTTGACAGCGCCACGGCCTCAAGTCGCCAGTCTGCCGCCGTTGTGGTTTGCCGCGTCGCCAGCACGCCCACCTCCGTCTGTGAGCCGGCCCACCTTGACGAGTCGCCGGCCATGCCTCCGTTCACTGCGGCCTTGCCCCAAGCACCCGCTGTCTTCGATGCTGCGCCGGCCGCTGTAGAAACGCCCTCGTCACTCCGCCTCCGGTTCATACATCCCAAGCCGCTTGCCTCCGCTTACAAAAGACTCTGCTGCAGGGTTACCTCTGCATCGCTTCAGCCTCCGAGTAGCCGCGAGTGGCTGTGTTGAGCCACCGGTCCACCCCCGCCATAGTGCTCCTCGATAGTCTGCAACGACTGGAGCTGCGCGTCAAGCCACCGCTCCGGCCATCAGCAGGCCCCCATCCTTCACGCCCGGTCGCCTCCATTGGAGTCGCCGAGCCAACGCCTCCGGGACTGGCCTCGCTTTAGCTGTCACTTGCCGTCAAACCACCCGGCCTCGCGCCTAAACCGCCGTCTGTCTCATGCGTGCCGAACGAGCGCCCGTCGTGCAAACTGCGCCTTGAGTCGCCCCGGCCAGGCGACCTCGTCATCTGCCCCGTCACCGCTAGCTCTGCCGTACTGCGGCGCCCCTGCCTTCATCTCTGTTGCCGGCTTGCTCTGCTCGCCGTGGCTTCAACTCAGAGCCACCTCTTCCGCGAAGCTGCTCGTTTCCGCCTCGCTTCTGCGGGCCTCACGCCTTGCAAGCTGGCCGCTCACCTCTGCCTCCAGCACTGAGGTTGCAACCTGTCCATCACCGTCGGCTCACCTCGCGACGAGGTGCCATGTTCAGCTGCTGCTTAAAGTTCAGTGTACAAGGGGCTAGCAAAAGCAACGGAGGAGAGGGCAATCCCACTTCACGGGAAGATTGGTTAGCCAGCCGGCTAAGTTGCACGTGAAGCATTCAGACTATATATATAAAAAAATTGCAATGACAGTATTACATTCAAAGTACTGTTACAAGTACTGCAACAGTTCAAAAAGAATATGGAGCACTACCACTACTACGTGCAAAGATTCTGCGTAAAGATATTTCGTAGCCGAACAAATCAGGTGACCTCCATTTAAATTTATCTTATTAGCATATATTGTCTTTGTTAAAAGAACAATTACTTTGGTCTTTGTATTTTATATGCAGGACAATTGGTCACTATGACCGGATCATGGATATATAAATCGCACAATTAATGTCATGCGCTAGCATATGACCGTGCTATAATGATAAAAAAATGTGCGCAAGACGCCGCCAGGTGCCGCCCTGGTGGCAGGCGGCCCAGACTACTTCAACTCACTGGGACCATCCCTGTGGCCGACTCGCCCGTCCGTGCCGGTTTACAATGCCGCGGCCGGTTCATCTGTCCGAGCTGCCTCTAATACTGCGGTCGTCTTTGTCGTCCGTCTCTCGTGGCTTGGTCTACATCAACATACCGGGCCGCACCTGTCCACATGAAGCTGTTCATTGAATATGAGCAAGTCACAGTTTGGGTAGCCCGTTTTTCTTTCAACAAAATGGAGCCAAATTATCATATACTATCAACCATAGTCTGCACTGGATGGCTCAATGGACAGGCATACAAGTCATCGCCACTACAATTTGGTTAGCTTCAAATCACCAGTTGGAAGGAACCATTGGCCGAGTTGCTGACATGGCTCATACGGGATCATTTATAGCCCGCCGCAGTCACCTCAACCTTCTGTGGATTCACATCATGCTATCAACACCAATAATATACAAGTTATGCCGGTTTATATGACGGTCAAATATGGAGAATCTCAAGCCAACTCTTCGAGTCACCTTGAGACTCGGGGGCTACGATGATACGACGCAACAAGTCTTGCCAGTTTCAGCAAATTTAAGAACCCCAGGACAATGGAGGGAAAGTTAACCCGGTCCCGGAGGCTACTGTTATTTGAAGGCCGTCAGAAAATTTCCGGCTTAGAAAGTATATGACGGTTACAAAATCCCAGCTCAATGAAGAAGTTCCGGGTCATCAGAAAGGATTCCGGTTTAAAGTCCGGTTCAAGGGAAGTTAGTCTCACTGACGCTCTCAAATATCCGGTTTACAATCCAGTTCAAGGGAAATCTGTTCTCCCACAAAGCTCTGAAGCTCTCAAATCTGGTTTGAAAATGTCCGGTTCAAAAGGGAATTAACTTCTCGCAAGTTCGAGTTTAAAGGTTGTCAGAAAATTTCTGGCTAAAAATAAGGATTCCGGTTTGATATCCGGTTCAAGGGAAAGATGTCTCCCACAAAGCTTTGAAGATCTCAATATCCGGTTCAAGATCCCGGTTCAAGAAGAATTTATCTCTTGCAAAAAAGTTAAAAATTATAGAAGAGGATCTGCTGCCATGATGCGCGGTTCAAACATGGGTATCATGCCTTATTGGCCTAACATATTATTGATCACATGGGGGCTTCCGCTTCATAAAGTGGGGTCTCTGTTCTTTTTTACATCATGCGTGGTTACATGGAGGTTCTGTCTTAAAGCGGCCTCCGGTTTCCCTCTTGGGTTAGCTTTTCAAAGCACCATGTTATGTCACTTGGGGCCTTGGTCGTGTCTGAACCAATGCAACACCTCTTGATAGGCGAAAGCCACCAAATCACTTGGGGACATGGTCAAGTCTGAACCAGTCACGCCTCTTGATCGGCCTAAGGCCACAGAGTCACTTGGGGGCTTGGTCGAACCCAAACCATTGCCACGCCACTTGATCGGCATAATGCCACGGTTTTAGTTGGGGACCTGGCTGACTTGAACCATAGCTACACCTATTGGGAGCTTGGTCGTGTCCGACCATGGTAACACCATCTGATCGGCTCAGTAAAGCCTCCTTTTTTGCAAACGGTTTTATCATTGCCTTTTGTTTCAGTCTTTTTCTTAAATGACTATTATTTTTGTTGCATTTTTTTAAACCGACATTATTAATCCAGTTCGACTGTCAATTACAAATTGGCGGAACACGGTCAAATCTTAATCCGGACACTATCTGCCCGGTTTGATTTTATGTTACCATCTTATTATGGAATAAACCGGTGTTCATTAACCCGGCTTGACTTTCAATTACAAGTTGTCAGTACATGATCAAATCATAATCCGGAGACTATCAGCCCGGTCTGGTTTGACTACGAGTCGCCAGTATCATATATGGTTAAACCGGTGTTTATCAGAACCCGGTACGGTTTTATCATAAAGCGGCATAGTATGAAAGGAGTTATCAGTACTCAAAATTTGGCTTATTACCTCTACTACAAAAAGTTGGTAAACCAACGATGTGATTCAATGTCACAGGCATGATATATTTCATATTTAATTATTCTTAAGTGCAGCCTTGGTTATAAACCCGGGTTATATGTTGGGCATTATGACCCGTCCGGCGGTAAACCGCCAGGACACTTTAAACTTGTTGTATGCAGAAACAGGTTGAGTAAAGCATGATTATAAATTATCCGGTGTTTATTAAACCGGCATGGCTTTAAGACGATAAGTCGCCAGTATATGATGGGAAATTATAAGGTGTTTATTAAACCGGCCTGGCTTTTGACTATAAGTCACCAGTATTTATTTGGATTGCGCCATTGGAATCATGCGCTTATAAATCATTGGGTTATATTATTCAAATAGCCAAACTTGGCTGAATTTTCATTATGATATTGAATGAATAAGGTTTTCATACCGGATTATATTATCTTGAATAGCCAACATGGCTGGATTTTTATTATGGTTTTTAACAACCGGTATTATTGAAATTGAGATTACATGCAAGTCTCATGTCGCTGCAAGCATGCACCATGACACTTGGGGGCTAATGCAAAGTCATTCTTTGTTCATCTTATTGAAGACCCGACTCATCACATCGTAATGAGCTGGCCCTTGGGTGCTACCAATTGCTCCTGTCAAACAATTCAAGGTATAAAGTTTTTTATTCATTATATTGAAGGGTCCACTGCTCAGTTGGTAAAGCACAAGGCTCTTAACCTTGTGGACGTGGATTCAAGCCCCATTATGGGGGTTACATCATATGATGTTATTTTCATTGAAGTATATATCAAGTCCCAACTCAATATCATCTTACTGAGCCGGCCCTTGGGGGCTACACATCATTGCTCAAATCTACATGATTATATTTACAAAGTCCCTGCTCATTATTGCATAAATGACCCGGCCCTTGGGGGCTACACTGGTTGAAGTTTTATGAGTATAAGGCAATTTCAAGTCCCTGGTTGCTGCAAGCATGACAACCCGGCACTTGGGGGCTACATAATATGGAGTGTTCAGTTTTTACTAGTGACTGGGATGAACAACATGGATTTCTTCAAAAGTGGCAGTATTGATATTGAAGCAAGTCTTAAACCATAACTTTGTTTTGTTCAAGACTTGGGGGCTACAGGTAATATGGATATAAGGGAGAAGTATCTTCCAAATTTTCAGTTTGGAGCAAACCAGATTGAACCAGCGTTGGCGACAATCATGAACCGGCGTTGGGAACAATCATGACCCGGAATTATCAGTTTTTATAACCCGACAATGGTGGTTATCGTAAATCGACAAGTTCTACATCTTCAAACCGGCCGAATATCAGATGAGTATTTCAAGACCAATATTTCTTAAACCGGCGCTCTGGAAGCCGACTCAAGTGGATTATTCTTCACAATATTTTTTCTATAAGAAGCCAACATCAGCAATTTGAGTATGAAACTGGTTATTGACCCGGATTTTCTAGAAGGAGGAAATGACAAGGACTTAAGGACGATCAGGTGCCGGTCTACAAGAATTCTTAACCCGGAGCACAACCTGCCAAATTTGTTCTGGTGTTTATTTTGCAGCATAAGTTTACCATGGATAAATCCAAGCTAAACTTGGGGGCTAATGTCGGGGATATACCCCGCGGCGTAAACCGGCCGGAAGTTTAACCCAGCCGGACTTGGCGGTTTATCTAAAGACCCCGCTGGCACTTGGCGATTCACCGGGCGACCCATTTGGACCTGGCGGTTCATGACTCATTGGTAACCCGGCAGGTGGGTGCGAGGAGCGACAAGACCTGGTGGCCCAACGGGCGGTTCATGAAGGCCGGTTCATACTATGGTGGGCCGGTTTAAGAGGAAAGGCAGGAGGAATATTTACCTTACAAGGAGTTAAGACCAGGACTTGTATCCGGTTTGTATTAGAGATAGACTAGTCCTAATCCTAATAGGACTCCACATGTAACCCGCCCCTTCAACATATATAAGGAGGGGCAGGGCTCCCCAAAGAGGAACAAGCTACAAGCAAGAAGAAACAATCTTAGGGCTAGACACAAAGAGGAGAGCCGGTTTACGGCGACTCCCTCGTGATGATAATGAGACCTAGCCTCAAACAGCATGTAGGGTTGTTACCGGATGATGTTTCCCGGGGCCTGAAGCTGTCTAAATCCCTGTCTTGTGTTGCGTCTCTCGATTCCGCTCAACCCCTCTCAAGCTACCACATAGATGCATTGGCCTCGCGACTAAGTCCTGACACTAAGGACATCTGACGTGACAATTCCACGACAACGGCCGTCGGGCACTTTTTTCCCGTGTCCACGTACAGCCCGTTCACGGGTCCGTGTAAGGGTCCGTGTACGTGGCGTGTGCCACGTACGTGGATTTGCCCAGTTTTCCATGGCGCGCGTCCACTTCCGTCCACGACGACCGTCGGCCAGTTTTTTCCCGTATCCACGTACAGCCCGTTTACGGGTCCGTGTAAGGGTACGTGTACGTGGCGTGTGCCACGTACGTGGTTTTGCCCACTTTTCCATGGCGCGCGTCCACTTCCATCCACGACGGTCGTCGGCCACTTTTTTCCCGTGTCCACGTACAGCCCGTTCACGGCTCCGTGTAAGGGTCCGTGTACGTGGCGTGTGCGTTGTACGTGGTTTTGCCCTGTTTTCCATGGCGCGCGTCCACTTCCGTCCACGACGGCCGTCGGCCAGTTTTTTCCCGTGTCCACGTACAGCCCGTTCACGGGTCCGTGTAAGGGTCCGTGTACGTGGGGTGTGCCACGTACGTGGTTTTGCCCAGTTTTCCATGGCGCACGACCACTTCCGTCCACGACGGCCGTCGGGCACTTTTTTCTCGTGTCCACATACAGCCCGTTCACGGGTCCCCGTGTCCACGTACAGCCTGTTCACGGGTCCGTGTAAGGGTCCATGTACGTGGCGTGTGCGTTGTACGTGGTTTTGCACTGTTTTCCATTGCGCGCGTCCACTTCCGTCCACCATGGCCGTCGGCCAGTTTTTTCCCGTGTCCACGTACAGCCCGTTCACGGGTCCGTGTACGTGTGGTGGGCCACGTACATGGTTTTGCCCAGTTTTCCATGGCGCGCGACCACTTCCGTCCACGACGGCCGTTGGGCACTTTTTTCCCGTGTCCACATACAGCCCGATCACGGGTCCGTGTAAGGGTCCGTGTACGTGCCGTGTGCCACGTACGTGGATTTGCCCAGTTTTCCATGGCGCGCGTCCACTTCCGTCCATGATGGCCGTCGGCCAGTTTTTTCCCGTGTCCACGTACAGCCCGTTCACGGGTCCATGTAAGGGTCCGTGTACGTGGGGTGTGCTACGTACGTGGTTTTGCACAGTTTTCCATGGCGCGCGACCACTTCCGTCCACGACGGCCATCAGGCACTTTTTTCCCGTGTCCACGTACAGCCTGTTCACGGGTCCGTGTAAGGGTCCGTGTACGTGGCGTGTGCCACGTACGTGGTTTTGCCCAGTTTTGCATGGCGCGCGTCCACTTCCGTCCACGACGGCCGTCGGCCACTTTTTTCCCGTGTCCACGTACAGCCCGTTCACGGGTCCGTGTAAGGGTCCGTGTACGTGGCGTGTGCCACGTACGTGGTTTTGCCCAGTTTTCCATGGCGCACGTCCACTTCCGTCCACGACGGCCGTCGGCCACTTTTTTCCCGTGTCCACATACAGCCCGTTCACGGGTCCGTGTAAGGGTCCGTGTACGTGGCGTGTGCCACGTACGTGGTTTTGCCCACTTTTCCATGGC
>OY997271.1:75220599-75248099 GCA_963921465.1 Triticum timopheevii
AGGGGGCTCCTAAGTCGGGGATGGCTCTGATTACCAACTTGTAACGCCCTCGATGCGGCTATATCTCCCACGTGTCGAAGCACGACTTAGAGGCATAACCGCATTGAAAGCAATGTCGCAAGTGAGGTAATCTTCACACAACCCATGTAATACATAAGGGAAAAGATACGTAGTTGGCTTACAGTCGCCACTTCACACAATACATAAATAAACATCCATCATCCAGATTACACTCAAGGTCCGACTACGGAACCAAAATAAAAGAAGACTACCCCAAATGCTACACAGATCCCCGATCATCCCGACTGGTCACCTCTACTGATCATTTGGAAACGAAACATAGTAACGACGAAGGGCCTCATCAAATTCCCACTTGAGCTCGGTTGCGCCATCTGCGCCGGTATCCTCGGCACCTGCATATGTTTTGGTAGAATCTGTGAGCCACGGGGACTCAGCAATCTCACACCCGCGAGATCAAGACTATTTAAGCTCATAGGTAGGAAAAGGCAATATGGTGGAGCTGCGGCAAGCACTAAGCATATATGGTGGCTAACATGCGCAAGTGAGAGCGAGAAGAGAAGCAACGCATCGGTCGAGAAGCTAGAAGCGATCAAGAAGTGATCCTGAAACTACTTACGTCAAGCATAACTCAAACTGTGTTCACTTCCCGGACTCCGCCGAGAAGAGACCATCACGGCTACGCACACGGTTGATGCATTTTAAAGAAGTCAAGTGTCAAGTTATCTACAACCGGACATTAACAAATTCCCATCTGCCTCATAACCGTGGGCACGGCTTTCGAAAGATTAAATACCCTGCAGGGGTGTCCCAACTTAGCCCATCATAAGCTCTCACGGTCAACGAAGGATAAACCCTCTCCCGGGAAGACCCGATCAGTCTCGGAATCCCGGTTCGCAAGACATTTTGACAATGGTAAAACAAGACCAGCAAAGCCACCCGATTGTGCCGACAAATCCCGATAGGAGCTGCACATATCTCGTTCTCAGGGCACATCCAGATGAGTCAAGCTACGAGTAAAACCAACCCTCAAGTTTCCCCGAGGTGGCCCCGCAGGCTGCTCGGTTCGGACCAACACTCGAAGGTGCACTCGCCCGGGGGGGGGGCTAAAATAAAGATGACCCTCGGGCTCGCGAAAACCCAAGGGAAAAAGGGGTATAGGTGGCAAATGGTAAAACCAAGTTTGGGCCTTGCTGGAGGAGTTTTATTCGAAGCGAACTGTCAAGGGGGTCCCATAAATCACCCAACCACGTAAGGAACGCAAAATCAGGGAACATAACACCGGTATGACGGAAACTAGGGAGGCAAGAGTGGAACAAGTCATCAGGCATAAGGCCGAGCCTTCCACCCTTTACCAAGTATATAAGGTGCATTAATTAAACAGGAGATATTGTGATATCCCAAAATATCCATGTTCCGACCTGGAACAGACTTCATCTTCACCTGCAACTAGCAACGCTATAAGAGGGGCTGAGCAAAAGCGGTGACATAGCCAATCAACGGTTTGCTAGGACCGGATGGTTAGAGGTTTGACATGGCAATGGGGAGGCATGGTAAACAATGGCAGGTAGGGCTAACATAGCGAAAGAGCGAGCAACTAGCAAAGCAAAGATAGAAGTGATATCGAAGGTATGGTCATCTTGCCTGCAAAGTTCTCAGAGTTGTCGAAGGCTTGATCCTCGTAAGCGTTCTCAACAGGTTCCTCGTTCACGTACTCGTCTCCCGGCTCTACCCAAAGCAAGAACGCAAGCAAAGGAACCACAATAAATCACGGTGCAATGCACAAGCAACATGATGCAAAACATGACATGATATGCGAGATGTGATATGCAATGCATATGCGTGCTCCGGAAGGGAAATGATGAACAAGGCATCAACTTGGCAAACCAAGTATGCCGCTGGAAAGATGAGATTATTTCGGTTGAAATCGATATAAAGATCACCGGAATCAGATGCATGGTTTGCAAATGGCAAGCAAAACAATAAGGGCACAAATCTGTGATTAACAGCACGATGCTACTTAGCATGCAACAAGAAACTATGCTACAGCACCCCAACATACAAACAAAGCATATGGCAGTGATCTATAGGAGATGCTTAACAAAAGAGGAACACTGAGCTACGGCTAAATCACATCATAACAGGTCCAAACAAGCATGGTGAAAGTGCAAAAAATATCAGGCTGGACATGGCATAAACAGGATCAGGAAGCAATGTTCAGAGCAAGTTATCAACATGCTACAAGAACTTATAATAGCAAAACAAGGCATGGCATGAATCTACTCAATGCCTAGATCAAAAGTTCCTTACTGACCATAAGCCAAAAAGGATCAGAAGAAATGATGGCATGCATGTAAACATAGCAAGTTTCGTTAACAGATTCAGCAAACAAAGCATGGCATTGACAGAATTACGGAGGCACCTTCGTGAGCTCGATGCACTCACTACAGAGCACCTCATGATAAACTAAGCATACATCCATCAAGAAGACATGGCATAGAAGCTATAATGGCAAGAACAACATCATAGCATACACGGATCAACTACAACAACCTCGTAAAAATTGAATATCATGCAAACAATCTGCCAGGAAACATTTTGTAGCAAAAGTAGAGCACGAAAATAACATGCTAGACTACTCCATAATTTCAAACAAGGGCATGAATGGATAGAGCATAACCATATGTTCAAAACACCCTTACTGAAGTATCTCTAAATATGCATGGATCTCTCTGTAGCAACATGTTTACATGGCATCACAATAACAGCAGAACAGGGACTAAAATCAGCAATATCATGAAACCTAGTTTGCATGCTTGTGCTAGTCACCACATTGATCACAAAAATACATGGCATACACCCCTTTAAAGCTGGCATGGCATAGATCAAAACATATGTAGGGCTCAAGTTCATAAGATACACACATTAATCATGGTAAAAATGACAAAAGTGCAAGTTCTGTTAAGAAACAGAAACTAACATCACATAGCCCTCTTCCAACAGCATTTCGGGCATCAAGATGAGCTCAAATGTAAATGATGCAATGGAATGAAATGATGTACTCTTCGAGGCGAACAATTTGGTATGCTACACGCCCAAAATGGAGCCATGGATGCGAAGATGTGATGCGAGGAAGATGCACAAAATTATCACAGATTAAGGACTTAGACGATTTCGGGGGGGGGGAGAAGAAAGTCAACCGCGGGCGTTCAGATCGGATCTGGCCGGATCGAGGTCGAGGTTGCCGGCCGGAGTTGGAGCCGGAGGGGGGAGGACGGCGACGGCGGCCGGAGGAGGCGGCCGCGGGCCTCGCGCGGGCCTGGCGGGCCGGCGGCGCGGGGACGGCGGCGCGGCCACGTGGCAGCCGCGGATTGGCTGCGGGCGCGGCGGCGGACGCGTCCGGCACTGTCTGGACGTGTCCGGCACGGGGAGAGGAGCGGGGAGCTAGGGTTAGGGTGGATCTGATCCAAAATTTCGGGGGAGGGGGTGTTTTTATAGGTAGAAGGAGCTAGGAAGCTCCAAATGAGGTGCGGTTTTCGCCCACACGATCGTGATCCGACGACGGAGAGCATGGAAGTGACTTAGATGGGTTATTGGGCTGTTTAGGAGGGGTGTTGGGCTGCAACTTAAAAGAGGCCTTTGCGAGAGTGCGGTTAACCGTTGGAGTACCAAACGAGCTCCAAATGACCCGAAACTTGATAGGTGGTCTACCGGTGGTATACCAGGGCCACTTGGCAAGGCTCGGTCCATTATGAGAATGTTCAACACCCGCACACCAAAAGATACAAGAGGGGGTGCGCCAGTGCATGTGGGAGTGTCGGATTGCGAAACGGACAACGAGGAAAATGCTCGGATGCATGAGACAAACATGTATGCAAATGAGATGCACGTGATGACATGATATGAGATGCATGACATGAACAAAATGCAAAATGAAAAACAAAACCCAACCACGGAGGGAATATCATAGCACGTAGCCGAAAATGGCAAGAGTTGGAGTTACAAAGATGGAAAGTTACATCCGGGGTGTTACAACACTCCACCACTACAAGAGGATCTCGTCCCGAGATCTAGGACTGAAAGAACTCCGGATATTCGGAACGGAGGTGATCCTCACGCTCCCAGGTGGCTTCTCGGTCGGAATGGTGTGACCACTTCACTTTCAGGAATTTGATTGACTTGTTGCGAGTCTTGCGCTCGGTTTCTTCAAGAATAGCAACGGGGTGCTCATGATAAGAGAGATCTTCTTGGAGGTCAATTTCTTTGAAGTTGATAGTGCGCTCAGGAGTCTTGAAGCACTTGCGAAGCTGTGACACGTGAAACACATCGTGCACGTTTGCAAAGTTGGATGGAAGCTCAAGTTGATAGGCGAGATCGCCTCTTTTGCCAATGATCTTGAAAGGACCCACGTATCTAGGGGCAAGCTTCCCTTTGATACCGAAGCGACGAGTGCCTTTCATTGGAGAGACGCGGAGGTAGACATGGTCTTCGATTTCAAAAGCCAAGTCACGGTGCTTGCTATCATAGTAACTCTTTTGGCGCGATTGCGCGGCTTTGAGATTCTCACGAATGACTTTGCACATATCTTCTGCTTCTGTGATCAAGTCGTTGCCAAGAAGTTGGCGTTCACCTGTCTCAGACCAATTGAGAGGAGTACGGCACTTTCTGCCATAGAGAATTTCGAATGGGGCCTTGCCCGAACTCGCTTGGAAGCTGTTGTTGTAGGAGAACTCGGCATAAGGAAGACAATCTTCCCACTTCATGCCAAAGGAAATGACACAAGCCCGGAGCATATCTTCAAGAATTTGATTGACTCCCTCGACTTGGCCACTTGTTTGAGGATGGAAAGCTGTGCTGAAATGAATGTTGGTGCCCATGGCCGTCTGAAAGGAGTCCCAGAACTTAGAAGTGAAGATGCTTCCACGATCTGAAGATATCAATTGTGGAATGCCGTGCAAGGAGACAATTCTAGAGGTGTATAACTCTGCCAGCTGAGCTGCTGTGATAGATTCTTTGATAGGAAGAAAATGAGCCACTTTGGTAAGCTTGTCAACGACAACGAAGATAGCATCATTTCCACGCTTGGACTTAGGAAAACCAGTCACGAAGTCCATCTCGATGTGATCAAACTTCCATTCCGGAATAGCAAGAGGTTGGAGGAGACCAGCTGGTCTTTGGTGTTCTGCTTTCACCCTTCTGCAGACATCACATTCATTCACGAATTGAGCAATTTCTCGCTTCATTCGAGTCCACCAATATGACTGCTTGAGGTCATGGTACATCTTCGTACTTCCAGGATGAATGGATAGGAGGGAATTGTGTGCCTCATTCATGATGACTTTTCTCAGATCGCCTTTAGGAACCACAATTCGATCCTCGAAGAAAAGAGTATCTTTGTCATCCAAGCGATAGCACTTGTATTTGGAAATGCCCTTGTCAATACCACGTTTCACCTTCTTCACCATGGTATCCAGGAGTTGTGCCTCACGAATTTGATCTTCCAAAGTAGGAGAGACTATGAGGTTGGCAAGAAAGCCTTGAGGAACAACTTGAAGATTCAGCTTGCGGAAAGCATCACAAAGATCCGGTTGAAATGGCTTGAGAATTAGACTGTTGCAATAAGCCTTTCTGCTCAGAGCATCTGCAATCACATTCGCCTTGCCAGGAGTATATTCAATACTTGGATTGTACTCTTGAATCATTTCGACCCATCGAGTTTGCCTGAGGTTGAGGTTTGGTTGAGTGAAGATATACTTGAGGCTCTTGTGATCGGTGAAAATGTCCACTTGCCTTCCCAATAAGAGATGTCTCCATGTTATCAATGCATGGACAACTGCCACCAACTCAAGATCGTGAGTGGGGTAGTTCTTTTCGTTCGGCTTCAACTGGCGAGAGGTATAGGCCACAACTTTCTTCTCTTGCATTAACACAGCACCGAGACCTTGAAGAGAAGCATCGCAGAACACTTCGAATGGCTTGGATTCATCAAGAGGAGTCAAGACAGGCGCTGTGACTAGCTTCTCTTTGAGGGTGTTGAAAGCGACGTCACACTCAGGCGTCCAGACATACTTGACATGCTTCTGGAGGAGGTTGGAAAGAGGCTTCGCAATCTTAGAGAAGTTCTCAACGAATCTTCGGCAATAGCTTGCAAGACCAAGAAAACTGCGGAGCTATTTGACATTCTGAGGAGGTTCCCAATTCAGAACAGCAGAAACCTTTGCTGGATTAACACCAATTCCCTTGGCGGAGATGATATGACCAAGGTAAAGAACTTCATCAAGCCAGAACTCACATTTGGAAAACTTCGCATAGAATTGATGCTCTCTGAGCTTGTCGAGCACCAATCGCAAATGTTTGGCATGATCCGACTTATTCTTGGAGAAGACCAAAATATCATCGAGATACACCAAGACGAATTCATTTGTGTAGGGGTTGAAGATAAAGTTCATCATGCGAGAGAAAGTTGGAGGAGCATTGACAAGGCCGAAAGACATGACAGTATATTCATAAGAACCATAGCTTGTTCTGAATGCTGTCTTGGGGATATCTTGTTCACGAATGCGAATCTGATGATAACCCATACGAAGGTCAAGCTTGGAGAATACTTTAGCAGCTTTGAGTTGCTCGAAAAGCTAATTGATGTTGGGAAGTGGATACTTGTTCTTGATTGTCTTCTTGTTCAATGGACGGTAATCGACGCAAAGTCGGTCCGTGCCATCCTTCTTCTGGACAAAAAGAACTCCACAACCCCATGGAGATGAACTCGGTCTGAGCAAACCCAGACGCTCTCGTTCATCGAGCTGTTTCTTCAATTCCTTCAGCTCCTTGGGTCCAAGCTTGTAAGGACGCTTGCAAACAGGTTCAGTTCCAGGTTCAAGATCGATAACAAACTTGACTGGCCGATGAGGAGGCATACCGGGAAGCTCTTCTGGAAAGACATCTTGGTACTCACAAACGACTGGAATTTGAGAAATAGCATCCAACTCGCCCTTCTCATTGAGAGAGAACAACTGAATGGTTTCATCACGAGCGGCATATATGATAACATCCTCAGAAGGGTGTGTCAATTGAATTTGTCTGGCAGCACAATCAAGCTGAGCCTTGTGCTGAGAAAGCCAGTCCATCCCGAGAATTAGATCAATATCAGAGTCGCCAAGAACCATTGGAGAAGATAGAAATCTATAGTCGCCCATCTTGATTGTGGTATCCGGAACCACCAAACTGGAGCTCAATCGTTTACCCGGAGAAATGACATCCATGGGTTTACCCAAATGCGAAGAAGAGAATTCATGCTTGGCAAAAAACGGTCTTGACATGAAACAATGCGATGCATCAGTGTCAAAAAGAACTTTTGCAGGAATATCGTTAACAGGAAGATTACCCATTATCACATCAGAAGAATCCTCTGCCTGAGCTGCATTCATCATGTTCACCTTTGCATGCTTTGTATTATGCTTGACCACTGCATTGCTTGAAGATCTCACAGGAGGAGGAGGAGGAAGGAGCCTTTGATTGAAACACTTGTTCGCGTAGTGACCTTTCTGCTGGCACTTGTTGCAAGTCACTTCTGAGAGGGGATGGTGATAAGGAGCATTTGACCTTGGAGCTTGAGGCTGAGACTTGTTCTGATAGCCTGGGTTGGGTGGGTGGTAAGATCCACGACCACCTGAGTTGTTCTGTTGGTAAGGCTGACGGAACGGAGGAGGAGGAAGGTAGAACTTTTGCTGCTTAGCTGCCACTTGAGAGGAAGAAGAAGACTGAACTGCATCCCTGATTCTCTTCTTAGATGCCTCACACTTGAGCTGAGCACCTTCTTGCTTGAGGGCCATATTGTAGAATTGATCAAACTGAGTAGGCTCAATAAGAACAAGAGCTAACTGCAAATCCTCTCTAAGGCCACCTCTGAATTGGTAGATCATACTCTTTTCATCAGGAACGTCTTGTTTAGCAAAGCGAGCAAGTTTCTGAAACTGCTTGTTGTATTCGTACACTGACATGTTGCCTGGCTTGAGATTGCGGAACTCCTCATGCTTGCTCTCAACAACACTGGTAGGAATATGGTGAGCTTTAAAGTCCCGACAGAAATCAGTCCAAGTAATCACTCGACCACCTCAGGAATCCTTGTACTATTGGAACCAATCAGCTGCCTGATCCTTGAGCTGAAAAGAAGCGAACTTGACATAGTCCTCAGGCCTGACATTGCTGCATTCAAAATGCTTGTTGATATCCACGAGCCAATCATCGGCGTCTGTGGCCTCGGCACAGTAGCTGAAAGACTTCGGCTGATTTGCAAGGAATTGGTTGAGGGTAGGAAACTGAGGCTGATGATTGAACTGCCCTTGACCTTGATTCCCTTGGTTGCCTTGGCCTTGGTTGCGCTCTTGCATGAGCTGAATCATCATCTGGGCATGGGCGTTTGAGGCTGCCATCAAAGCTTGCCATGCCTCCAGAGGTGGAGGTGGAGGTGGAGGGTTCGCCTGACTCCCATCATTGCGTTCCAGATTCTGACGCGTTGGCGGAGCCATCCTGAAGAGGGTGACATCCGTTAGCATCTTGATAGACAGATAGACAAGTTGAATCAATGGATAGAAATTGCAACATATAGTCTTCACAATAAACATTCGGACAAGGATGAATGAATGAATTCCAAAGTAAACATCACGTCCATTAAAGTGAGAAGCCACTTGATAAGAGATTGATGAAAGAAAAATAAAAGGCAAGGTATGGATGGAACAAATAAGTGGTAAGGATTACCCAATCACAAACCAAATATCTGCGGGAAGAAATGCTAGAGCTACTTGAATCTCACCTATAAACTCCCAAAACTTTCCGGTTATGCAATCAGGTGTTGGGGATACAGGGGAAGCAATATATCTCACCCAAACTAATAATCCCTACATCCAGCTATATCCATCCTTCAACACATAACCAAGAAACCTTCGGAAATCGTGTACCTCAACCTTCGAAAAGCATCCGTTATACGAGTCATGGCAATACTCCCGAGCTCGCCCCAGTACTGGGTTATCGGGGTTATCTCACCAACAACTGTACAAAAGAGATTTTCGATGTCGGCAAAACTCAGGTATTCCAGAACTGCGACGATAAAATTGTGACGACAACACCTCGGAGCTCAACTCCCCATGACACTGCCACAACCCCTAAATGTCAGGAGGCACCAAGAACAATGTTCTCGTCACAAAACCATCGGAACGATTCCAATATACCCGCGTGATCCTAAAAAAAATTTAGTGAAATTTAAGGAGAGGAAAGTCAAAACATCTATGTCAGGAGACCTCACCAGAGCGACGAAGGGACTGAGGAGTAAAAAGAATCCTACTCTCCGATATATATAATCTTAAGACACAAAACATTTTTGTTCTAGACTCAACATCGCCAGCAAACAATCAAGCAGGGGGCTCCTAAGTCGGGGATGGCTCTGATTACCAACTTGTAACGCCCTCGATGCGGCTATATCTCCCACGTGTCGAAGCACGACTTAGAGGCATAACCGCATTGAAAGCAATGTCGCAAGTGAGGTAATCTTCGCACAACCCATGTAATACATAAGGGAAAAGATACATAGTTGGCTTACAGTCGCCACTTCACACAATACATAAATAAACATCCATCATCCAGATTACACTCAAGGTCCGACTACGGAACCAAAATAAAAGAAACTACCCCAAATGCTACACAGATCCCCGATCATCCCGACTGGTCACCTCTACTGATCATCTGGAAACGAAACATAGTAACGACGAAGGGCCTCATCAAATTCCCACTTGAGCTCGGTTGCGCCATCTGCGCCGGTATCCTCGGCACCTGCATCTGTTTTGGTAGAATCTATGAGCCACGGGGACTCAGCAATCTCACAACCGCGAGATCAAGACTATTTAAGCTCATAGGTAGGAAAAGGCAATATGGTGGAGCTGCGGCAAGCACTAAGCATATATGGTGGCTAACATACACAAGTGAGAGCGAGAAGAGAAGCAACGCTTCGGTCGAGAAGCTAGAAGCGATCAAGAAGTGATCCTGAAACTACTTACGTCAAGCATAACTCAAACCGTGTTCACTTCCCGGACTCCACCGAGAAGAGACCATCACGGCTACGCACACGGTTGATGCATTTTAAAGAAGTCAAGTGTCAAGTTATCTACAACCGGACATTAACAAATTCCCATCTGCCTCATAACCGCGGGCACGGCTTTCGAAAGATTAAATACCCTGCAGGGGTGTCCCAACTTAGCCCATCATAAGCTCTCATGGTCAACGAAGGATAAACCCTCTCCCGGGAAGACCCGATCAGTCTCGGAATCCCGGTTCGCAAGACATTTTGACAATGGTAAAACAAGACCAGCAAAGCCACCCGATTGTGCCGACAAATCCCCATAGGAGCTGCACATATCTCGTTTTCAGGGCACATCCGGATGAGTCAAGCTACGAGTAAAACCAACCCTCAAGTTTCCCCGAGGTGGCCCCGCAGGCTGCTCGGTTCGGACCAACACTCGAAGGAGCACTGGCCCGGGGGGGGCTAAAATAAAGATGACCCTCGGGCTCGCGAAAACCCAAGGGAAAAAGGGGTATAGGTGGCAAATGGTAAAACCAAGTTTGGGCCTTGCTGGAGGAGTTTTATTCAAAGCGAACTGTCAAGGGGGTCCCATAAATCACCCAACCGCGTAAGGAACGCAAAATCAAGGAACATAACACCGGTATGACGGAAACTAGGGTGGCAAGAGTGGAACAAGTCATCAGGCATAAGGCCGAGCCTTCCACCCTTTACCAAGTATATAAGGTGCATTAATTAAATAGGAGATATTGTGATATCCCAAAATATCCATGTTCCAACCTGGAACAGACTTCATCTTCACCTGCAACTAGCAACGCTATAAGAGGGGCTGAGCAAAAGCGGTGACATAGCTAATCAACGGTTTGCTAGGACAGGATGGTTAGAGGTTTGACATGGCAATGGGGAGGCATGGTAAACAATTGCAGGTAGGGCTAACATAGCGAAAGAGCGAGAAACTAGCAAAGCAAAGATAGAAGTGATATCGAAGGTATGGTCATCTTGCCTGCAAAGTTCTCAGAGTTGTCGAAGGCTTGATCCTCGTAAGAGTTCTCAACAGGTTCCTCGTTCACGTACTCGTCTCCCGGCTCTACCCAAAGCAAGAACACAAGCAAAGGAACCACAATAAATCATGGTGCAATGCACAAGCAACATGATGCAAAACATGACATGATACGCGAGATGTGATATGCAATGCATATGCGTGCTCCGGAAGGGAAATGATGAACAAGGCATCAACTTGGCAAACCAAGTATGCCGCTGAAAAGATGAGATGATTTCGGTTGAAATCGATATAAAGATCACCGGAATCGGATGCACGGTTTGCAAATGGCAAACAAAACAATAAGGGCACAAATCTGCGATTAACAGCACGATGCTACTTAGCATGCAACAAGAAACTATGCTACGGCACCCCAACATACAAACAAAGCATATGGCAGTGATCTACAGGAGATGCTTAACAAAAGAGGAACACTGAGCTACGGCTAAATCACATCATAACAGGTCCAAACAAGCATGGTGAAAGTGCAAAAAATATCAGGCTAGACATGGCATAAATAGCATCAGGAAGCAATGTTCAGAGCAAGTTATCAACATGCTATAGGAACTTATAATAGCAAAACAAGGCATGGCATGAATCTACTCAAAGCATAGATCAAAAGTCCCTTACTGACCATAAGCCAAAAAGGATAAGAAGAAATGATGGCATGCATGTAAACATAGCAAGTTTCGTTAACAGATTCAGCAAACAAAGCATGGCATTGACAGAATTACGGAGGCACCTTCGTGAGCTCGATGCACTCACTACAGAGCACCTCATGATAAACTAAGCATACATCCATCAAGAAGACATGGCATAGAAGCTATACATGGCAAGAACAACATCATAGCATACACGGATCAACTACAACAACCTCGTAAAAATTGAATATCATGCAAACAATCTGCCAGGAAACATTTTGTAGCAAAAGTAGAGCACGAAAATAACATGCTAGACTACTACATAATTTCAAACAAGGGCATGAATGGATAGAGCATAACCATATGTTCAAAACACCCTTACTGAAGTATCTCTAAATATGCATGGATCTCTCTGTAGCAACATGTTTACATGGCATCACAATAACAGCAGAACAGGGACTAAAATCAGCAATATCATGAAGCCTAGTTTGCATGCTTGTGCTAGTCACCACATTGATCACAAAAATACATGGCATACACCCCTGTAAAGCTGGCATGGCATAGATCAAAACATATGTAGGGCTCAAGTTCACAAGATGCACACATTAATCATGGCAAAAATGACAAAAGTGCAAGTTCTGTTAAGAAACAGAAACTAACATCACATAGCCCTCTTCCGACAGCATTTCGGGCATCAAGATGAGATAAAATATAAATGATGCAATGTAATGAAATGATGTACTCTTCGAGGCGAACAATTTGGTATGCTACACGCCCAAAACGGAGCCACGGATGCAAAGATGTGATGCGATGAAGATGCACAAAATTATCACAGATTAAGGACTTGGACGATTTCGGGGGGGGAGAAGAAAGTCAACCGCGGGCGTTCAGATCGGATCTGGCCGGATCGAGGTCGAGGTTGCCGGCCGGAGTTGGAGCCGGAGGGGGGAGGACGGCGACGGCGGCCGGAGGACGAGGCCGTGGGCGCCGGGCGAGCGCGGCGGCGGGGCAGGAGCAGGCGGTGGCGGCGAGCGCGCGGCGGGCGAGCGGCGGCGGCGGCGGCGGGCGGGCGGCGGCGGCGGCGGCGAGCACGCGGCGGCGGGCGCGCGGCAGCGGCGGCGGCGAGCGCGCGGCGGAGGGCGCGCGGGCGAGCGAGCGCGCGGCGGCGGCGAGCGCGCGGGCCGGGCGGGCCTCGCGCGGGCCTGGCGGGCCGGCTGTGCGGGGACGGCGGCGCGGCCACGTGGCAGCTGCGGATTGGCTGCGGGCATGGCGGCGGACGCGTCCGGCGCCGTCTGGACGTGTCCGGCGCGGGGAGAGGAGCGGGGAGCTAGGGTTAGGGTGGATCTGATCCGAAATTTCGGGGGAGGGGGTGTTTTTATAGGTAGAAGGATCTAGGAAGCTCCAAATGAGGTGTAGTTTTCTCCCACACGATCGTGATCCGACGACAGAGAGCATGGAAGTGACTTTAATGGGTTATTGGGCTGTTTTGGAGGGTTGTTGGGCTGCAACTTAAAAGAGGCCTTTGCGAGAGTGCGGTTAACCGTTGGAGTACCAAACGAGCTCCAAATGACCCGAAACTTGACAGGTGGTCTACCGGTGGTATACCAAGGCCACTTGGCAAGGCTCGGTCCATTATGAGAATGTTCAACACCTGCACACAAAAAGATACAAGAGGGGGTGCGCCGGTGCATGTGGGAGTGTCGGATTGCGAAACGGACAACGGGGAAAATGCTCGGATGCATGAGACGAACACGTATGCAAATGAGATGCACGTGATGACATGATATGAGATGCATGACATGAACAAAATGCAAAACGAAAAACAAAACCCAACCATGGAGGGAATATCATAGCACGTAGCCGAAAATGGCAAGAGTTGGAGTTACAAAGATGGAAAGTTACATCCGGGGTGTTACAGGTAGAGGCAACTCCTGTTCCGGTTGTTCTCAGTTCGGAGAGCTTTGGTTCGGGTCAAGGCAACCGAAAGGGCCACGACCCTTTATCGTGAGCAGCATCCGAGACCAAAAGCGGGAGTGAGGTTGCCTTGATTGCAACAGGCACGTAATGTGCCAGCGCCACGAGGCAACGCCGCAAGCGCTATTTGGCCGCAGCGGCACACCCAAAGGGCGTCCGCCGCGAGGCAACAATTATCCGAAGCACCACTTCCCGTAGGTCGGGTACTAGCACGAAAGCACTCTTAATCCAGTGATTCGAAGCCACACGACGGACGGGACACGGCGCCGGTAGTCGGCCGCAGTACAACGGGAGATCTACCGGCAGACATGGGTCCAAAGCTACTCATGCGCTTAGTAGCCAACAGGCGGTCAAACCAACCAAGCCTCCGCCAGTGCAGAGCATGGGAGGATCACTTGCACGAAGGCGTCCTGCAAGGCCAAATCACGCATGTCACACCAGCAGCAATAAAGCTACGGATGCAATGATTTTCCGTAGGCAACTTTATCGGGACGTCGGTGCAACGTTGTCGGACGGTCTTATCATGCACGAAACGGGCTACTTTCCTGTTTCCCGAGCCGCATTCGGCTGTTGGGTCAGAATTTCACTTGAGACGTACAGGGGACCGGGACAGCGATGACGTTGCCACCGAGGGGCAACGGTTTTCCGGAGGCGACATTCGAGGGACACTGTTGCGACTGTTTACCGTCGGTCGGATCGTGTACGTAACGGGGTACTTTCCTGTTTCCCGAGCCACGTTCGGCTGTTGGGTCAGAATTTCTCACGAGACATACACGGGACCGGGCCAACACCTTCGTGATGGCATAACGACGGGACATCCGAGGCAACGTTGGGAAATGATGGGCGTACGTGAACACGGGTGTTTTTCCTAAGAAAAAACACCCGCGTTCCGTACGCCCACCAGGAAGGACCCCTCCTTCCTACTATACCCGAGGGTTTTAGCCCCCATTGGGACCCCTGCCCTTAGTTTGTGAAGGAGGGGTACACTATTTTGAAACGCTGCCGTGGCAGGCTTTTTTTGCCATGAGACATGTTTTCGCTGCCATGGCACCGTTTCTTGACCATCATTAGCTAGTTTTGAGCCGGTTCGCATGGCGTATGGGTCATTTTTTTCCCGGACCTCTCGTACCCGTTCACGGGTCCGTGTAAGGATCCGTGTACGCGGCGTGTGCCACGTACGTGGTTTTGCCCAGTTTTCCATGGCGCGCATCCACTTCCGTTCACGACGGCCGTCGGGCACTTTTTTCCCGTGTCCACGTACAACACGTTCACGGCTCCGTGAAACGGTCCGTGTACGTGGCGTGTGCACTGTACATGGTTTTGCCCAGTTTTCCATGGCGCGTGTCCACTTCCGTTCACGACGGCCGTCGGGCACTTTTTTCCCGTGTCCACGTACAGCCCGTTCACGGGTCCGTGTAAGGGTCCATGTACGTGGGGTGTGCCACGTACGTGGTTTTGCCCTGTTTTCCATGGCGCGCATCCACTTCCTTCCATGACGGGCGTCGGCCAGTTTTTTCCCGTGTCCACGTACAGCCTGTTCACGGGTCCGTGTAAGGGTCCGTGTACGTGGCGTGTGCGTTGTACATGGTTTTGCCCACTTTTCCATGGCGCGCGTCCACTTCCGTCCCCGACGGCCGTCGGCCACTTTTTTCCCGTGTCCACGTACAGCCCGTTCACGGCTCCGTGTAAGGGTCCGTGTACGTGGCGTGTGCGTTGTACGTGGTTTTGCCCCGTTTTCCATGGCGCGCGTCCACTTCTGTCCACGACGGCCGTCGGCCAGTTTTTTCCCGTGTCCATGTACAGCCCGTTCACGGGTCCGTGTTAGGGTCCGTGTACGTGGGGTGTTCCACATACGTGGTTTTGCCCAGTTTTCCATGGCGCGTGACCACTTCCGTCTACGATGGCCGTCGGGCACTTTTTTCCCGTGTCCACTTACTGCCCGTTCACGGGTCCGTGTAACGGTCTGTGTACGTGGCGTGTGCGTTGTACGTGGTTTTGCCCAGTTTTCCATGGCGCGCGTCCACTTCCGTCCACGACGGTTGTCGGCCAGTTTTTTCCCGTGTCCACGTACAGCCCGTTCACGGGTCCATGTAAGGGTTCGTGTACATGGGGTGTGCCATGTACGTGGTTTTGCCCAGTTTTCCATGGCGCGCGTCCACTTCCGTTCACGACGGCCGTCGCGCACTTTTTTCTCGTGTCCACGTACAGCCCGTTCACGGCCCGTGTAACTGTCCGTGTACGTGGGGTGTGCCACGTACGTGGTTTTTCCCAGTTTTCCATGGCACGCGTCCACTTCCATCCACGACGGGCGTCGGCCACTTTTTTCCCGTGTCCACGGACAGCCCTTTCACGGGTCTGTGTAAGGGTCCATGTACGTGGCGTGTGCATTGTACGTGGTTTTGCCCCGTTTTCCATGGTGCACGTCCACTTCCGTCCACGACGGCCGTCGGCCAGTTTTTTCCCGTGTCCACGTACAGCCCGTTCATGGGTCCGTGTACATGGGGTGTGCCACGTACGTGGTTTTGCCCAGTTTTCCAAGCGCGCGTTGTAACTTGGGTTTTGTCGTTTGTTTTGCTTTTTGTTCTTGTTATGCATCTCGTCTCATGTCATCATCTGCATTTCATCCGCATGTTTTTCAAAACTTGCATCCGTTCGGGTTTCCGCCGGTTCTCTCCGTTGTCCGTTCTGAGCCCGACCACACTTGCACGCGCCCGTGGCACCTCCGAAATATTATTTTATAAGTGGCATAAAAATGTTCTCGGAATGGGATGCAACTTGGCGTGCGATCTTATTATAGTGTAGACAGGCCGCCTGCCAAGTTTCGTCGCATTCGGAGTCCGTTTGATAGCCCAACCGTCATCCGTAGCGGCACCGTTGCCGGTTTAATCGTCGGACGTTTCGGTCTCCAAAACTACCGCCGGGCCTCTCTTTCTCTCCTCTTCTCACAGCCCACTAATCCCTCCTAGGCCCAGTCTAACTCCCCCCTCTGATTGGAACCGTTCGATTGCGATCGGAGGGCTCCGAGAGACCCCCCTCCTAACCCCTCAAACCCTAGCCCCACCTATAAATGGAAGCTTCCCTTCCATTTTTGGCAGCAGCCAAACCACCTAGCCGCAGCCACCCCTCCTCCTCGGAATCAGCGCCGCCACCACCTCCATTTTCGCACCCCCCCCCCCAGCCTCCTCTCACCACGTGGCGCCACAGCACGTGCCAGCGCCGCCGTCCCCGCTGCCTGGAGCCACTCAAGCCCCGCCACGTCGCCTCCCCTGTATCCCCACTTCCCCGCGGCCCTGCCAGGCCCATCTGGGCCCCGCCGAAGCCCGCCCGAGCCCGATCGCTGCTCGAGCGCCCCGCGAGCCCCTGGCTCCCTCCTCCCGCTCGATCCCGAGCCGGATCGAGACTGCCGCCTCACGCCTCCCGCCGGCGACCCGGCAGCCCCGCCGGAGCCAGCAGGTCAACGCCGTCCCGCCCCGCTCTCCTCCTTCCCTCTCCTTCCTGTCCTTCTTCCTCCTCGCCCTCTCATCTTCTCTCTCTCCCTCGCACGGCACCGCCGCCGCCCGGGATGCCAAGCGCCGCCGCCGGAGCTGAGCCTCGCCGCCGTGTAAATCGTCGCCCCGGCCTCCTCTTCACCTGATCCGGTCGAGGACCACCGGATCCGGCCACCTGCGGCCCCGTCCCAGCCTCCCTGTGCCTGCCCTCACCGGAGATGGCCCCTCTCCGCTGCTGCGCCCTGCATCGCCCCGATCCGGTCTCCCCTCCTTGCCGTTGACCGCGTGGGCCACGGCCTCGTCCGGCCCAGCCTGCCTCCAAGCCGACCGGGCCTTGGCCCAGGGTGAGCAGCCCCGTCCCCTCTCCTGTGCACTTGTGGGCTGACTAGATTCGGCCTGTTGCTATTTTTTTTCCTGTCCAGCGATTTTAACATTATCCGGTGAATTACAGTTTTGCAGAAAACCCCCTGTTGTTCATGCATATAATAACTCCTCAACCGTGCATCATATTAAAATGATTTCAACATGTAAAATGCTCAGAAAATTGTGTAGATTAATAATATGCCATTTTCATCCATGTTTAAAATGTTTAACATGTTGTTTGTGTTTATTTTGCATAATGCCATGCTAAAATGCTTTATTTCATAACTAATTAACCGTAGCTCCATTTTAAATAAACTTTATATGTAAATGGGGTGGAAAAATGTCTATTTTAACATGGTGGCATTGTTTTGCATGTCTAACAACTCTAAAATTTGGTTTAGGGCAGAACAGTACCGAATCTAAAATATGCATATGGGGATTTTCCGGACTTGTTGTTTATTGTTCCGGCCTCATTTAAACTTGTATAGATAGGTAGTTTTTCACATGCTTCACCCCTTGCCATGTTTAATAACATTTAATATTGTTGGGTACAAAACCGAGAGAGAACTAAATAATTGATGTGGTGTTTCGCCAATATGCAACTCGTTGCATATTGATCTCCACTTAACTTGTAGTATTGTTTGTTGCACTTTGCCATGCCATGCCTCATTAAACCGGACATGCATCATACTTGTTTGTGCATCATGCCATGCTTATGCTTGTTGGTTTACCATGTTGTTTGTTTCTTTCTGGCGTTGCTTCTTAGTTCCAATAATGTTGCGATTGTGAGGATTCGTTCGACTACTTCCGTTCGTCTTCTTCATGGACTCGTTCTTCTTCCTAGCGGGATTTCAGGCAAGATGACCGCTACCCTGGATCTCATTACTATCATTGCTATGCTAGTTGCTTCGTTCTATCGCTATGCTGTGTTACCTATCTGTTGCTCTTCAAGCCTCCCTAATTGCCATGAACCTCTAACCTTTGACACCCTTCCTAGCAAACCGTTGCTTGGCTATGTTACCGCTTTGCTCAGCCCCTCTTATAGCGTTGCTAGTTGCAGGTGCAGTTGAAGATTTCTCCATGGTGGACAGGATTTTGGTTGGGATATCACAATATCTCTTATATTACTATTAATGCATCTATATACTTGGTAAAGGGTGGAAGACTCGGCCTTATGCCTGGTGTTTTGTTCCACTCTTTCCGCCCTAGTTTCCGTCATACCGGTGTTATGTTCCCGGATTTTGCGTTTCTTACGTGGTCGGGTGATTTATGGGACCCCCTTGACAGTTCGCTTTGAATAAAACTCCTCCAGCAAGGCCCAACCTTGGTTTTACCATTTGCCTCACCACCACCTATCCCTTTCCCTTGGGTCGGCCAACCCGAGGGTCATCTTTATTTTAGCCCCCCCCCCCCCCCGGGCCAGTGCTTGTCTAAGTGTTGGTCCGAACCGAGCAACCTGCGAGGCCACCTCGGGGCAACTCGAGGGTTGGTTTTACTCGTAGCTTGACTTATCCAGTGTTGCCCTGATAACGAGATATGTGCAGCTCCTATCGGGATTGTCGGCGCATCGGGCGGCTTTGCTGGTCTTGTTTTACCATTGTTGAAATGTCTTGTAAACCGGGATTCCGAGTCTGATCGGGTCTTCCTGGGAGAAGGTCTATTCCTTCGTTGATCGCGAGAGCTTATCATGGGCTAAGTTGGGACACCCCTGCAGGGTATAATCTTTCAAAAGCCGTGCCTGCGGTTATTGGCAGATGGGAATTTGTTAATGTCCGGTTGTAGATAACTTGATACCAGATCCGATTTAAAACGCATCAACCGCGTGTGTAGCCGTGATGGTCTCTTCTCGGCGGAGTCCGGGAAGTGAACACGGTTTCTGGGTTATGTTTGACGTAAGTAGGTGTTCAGGATCACCTCTTGATCATTACTAGTTGACGACTGTTCTGCTTGTTCTCTTCTCGCTCTTATTTGCGTATGTTAGCCACCATATTTGCTTAGTCGCTGCTGCAGCCCCACCACTTTACCCCTTCCTTTCCCTTTAAGCTTTGCTAGTCTTGATACCCATGGAAATGGGATTGCTGAGTCCTCGTGGCTCACAGTTTACTACAACAACAGTTGCAGGTACAGGTTATCCGATGATCATGACGTGAGAGCGATGCTTTCTTGCGTTGAGTTCTTCGTCTGCTTCTTCGATCAGGGGATAGGTTCCAGGTCGGCAGCCTGGGCTAGCAGGGTGGATGTCGTTTGAGTTTCTGTTTGTGTTTCATCCGTAGTCGGATGGTGATCTTATGTATGATGTGATGTTGTATTCGTGTGGCATTGTATGCCTTATGTATGTATCCCCATCTATTATGTAATGTTGATGTAAGGATATCCACCTTGCAAAAGCGTTCCAATATGCGGGTCTATCCTTGGTGGGACCTTCGAGTTCCTTTTGGATAGGGTCGCATATTGGGCGTGACAAGTTGGTAATCAGAGCCTCGACCGACCTTAGGAGCCCCCTTGATTGTTGGCCGTTGTTGAGTCTAGAAGAAAACTATTTTGAGTCTTAGGATTATATATATCGGAGAGTAGGATACTTTTTACTCCTCAGCCCCCTTCATCGCTCTGGTGAGGACTCCTGACGTAGATGTTTTGTCTTTCCTCTCCTCAAATTTAACTAATTTTTTTTTAGGATCACGCGGGTATCTTGGAATCATTCCGATATTCTTATGACGAGAACATTGTTCTTGGTGCCTCCTGACATTTAGGGGTTGTGGCAGTGTCCCGGGGAGTTGAGCTCCGAGGTGTTGTCGTCATAATTTTATCGTTGCAGTTCTGGAATACCTGAGTTTTGCTGACATCGAAAATCTCTTTTATGCAATTGTTGGTGAGATAACCCCGATAACCCAGTACTGGGGCGAGCTCGGGAGTATTGCCATAACTCGTATAACGGATGCTTTTCGAAGGTCGAGGTACACGATTTCCGAAGGTTTCTTGGTTATGTGTTGACGGATGGATACAGCTTGGATGTAGGTATTGTTAGTTTGGGTGAGATATATTGCTTCCCCTGTATCCCCAACACCAGATTGCATAACCAGAAAGTTTCGGGAGTTTTATAGGTGGGAATTCAAGTAGCTCCTAGAATATCTTTTCGACAGATGCATGATATGAGATTGGGGTTCGACGTCTAGTGGTCCGCCTTTCCACGGTCGTTTTTACAGTGGTCTCGTTGTGTCTTAAAGAACCCTTGGCTATGCTGGTTCGGGGACACTTCATATGTCATGTGCACTGCCTTGTACATGATGGTGCTGTACACTCGAGCCCGTGTGGGCCCCACCACGAAAACTTCGGACGGAATCTCTATCATATGTTTGTTCCGGCTTATTCTAAAAGCCAATCCTTTGTTTTGTTTTGAGTTGTGGTATTCGAGTTGCTTCGAACTCAAGTGTTGATTCCATACCTTTCAAGTGGTGTTCTCATATTTCTATGTGAATACTAATCCTTTTTGATCACTGAGGTTATCATGTCAACTCTTTTCCAACCGGTGCGCTTCTCTTCGAGATGATCCCATCATTCTCCCCATCCGCAAGATCAATTCTAAGTTTTCTCAACGGTGTTTGTTTCGTTCATCCCAAGTTGTCTTTGTTTTTCCCCACCCTCCCACCCTTTTTCTTCAAGGACTCATATATTATAATCAAGTATCCATTTATTCATGTGAAGTCTCTTCACTCTTTTCAATCATTGTTTTGATCCGGTGATCCCTCATGAAGATGATCACGAGCTTCAAGTTCATCATCCTTCGTTCTTTTTCTTCTCCGGTGGACCCAATTCAAGCTTTCAGTGTTAATCATATTCTTTTCCTCGTTTCAAATGTTTCTCCACGTCGGTGCACCTCTTAATTGTTCACCTCCCTCTATTCTTGTCCGGAGTGCTCAAGATATCTCAGAAGAATCATGTTTCCTTTCTTAATCCGTTCGAGTTACTTCAAGTTTTTCTCTCATTCAAGCTATTTAATTCAACCGGTGCAATCTCTCTTCAAAATCGTTAAACGGTGTTTTCTTTTCAGTGGGCCCTAACCCACAGGTCTTTTCCCAGGATCTTACCTGACTCTTCTAATTCTCCCGGAGTTATTCTCAAATTCATTGCAAAGTTTGACGTAAGAATGAATTACCATTAGTCAAATGTCTTTCTCCAAGATCGCTTTCAAATTCTTTTTCATTGTTGGCTCAACATCTTTGCTTTTCATTCTCCTGGAGTATCTCAGTAATTTTGGTGGTGTTTCTCGTCGTCAGTTGAAGATTGAAGAAGGATTTCTCCTAAATCTTGGTCCATTCTCTTGAAGATTCATGGTTCTAGCCTCATGCTATCCTCATAATCGTTTTGATTGTGAGATTTATTTTCTTACCATCCGGAGCATTTCATGAGTTGTTTTCCAATTCTTTTTCCTCCGAAGGCCGTCATGTCATAATTCTTCATTCTCAGCGTGTAGCTATCATTCTCCAAATCTTACCAGTGCATCATTCAAATACCCTCTAATCAGTTCATGATTTCTTTGTTCTCATGTATTTAAATCCCCTCAAGTATCTTCATTCGTTTTCCAATTCTTCCCGGTGAATTGTGCCTTTGCTATGTTCATTTTTAGTTCTTACGGTGGTTCATTCAAGATTTCTCTTCCTTTGTTATCATATCAAATCATTCATTGTTTCCAAATTCCACCGGTGGTTCCTTGAAGACCTTCACAAGTTTGTGCCATATCTCTTTTAATCCTTTCTATGAGAATAAGTAGTATGCCAAATCCGTTGCTTGTCATCAATTCAAATTGATGAAGGATACGCATAATGTAATTCTTATTCTTGTTTCATCCAAGTGAAAATCCCTTCCTTCGGAGTTTGTTCATGATGAAGTAATTCTCGGTTCTAGTGTTTCATCTTTTCTTTTTCAGAGTTCCAAGTTTTCCACATTATCTCATCGCAAAGCTCCATCTAAATCATCGCAAGGTTTCACCTTGTATTTTCTACTTCTCTTTCTTTCTATCATCCTTTTATTACCGGAGTTCTTCATGTTGGCTCTACATGATGGTTCATCAAGGATTTCTTTCATTCTCATTTTGTTCTTCAAGATTTCTCTCGAAGTTATGATCCGCCAAGCTATAATCTAAAATAAACATGGTGCACAACACATGTTTTGTTTTGAGGAGTTCAAGCATTCTTCATCTTGCATCCAAAGTGCAATTCTTCCTACCTTATCTTTTGAGGTGGTGTTATGTCACTCTTGACAATTTCCTTCATGTTTCATGATTCATATGTTGTCAAGAATGAGGTATTTGAAATCCATCAATCTCTTCTGTGGAGTTATCTTGGTATAGATTTCACCTAAAGCCTTCCATTGGGAATGTTGCTATTTGTGGTACTTATCAATGATCCAAGTTTCCTCCTATTCTCTCATTAAAAGCAGTTTTCATCTCTTCGTTGATCTCAAGCAATCAATTGTTTTTGGGTAGTGGCCGTTTGTCACCTCATAATTTTGAGTTGTCTTCCATAAGCCCACTACAAGCTTATTCGTTTCGTTGTTGGTTTTCCAACAACTCCATTATAACCTTCTTGGAAGGGTGCTTTCCAAGTTCTTTTGTGGCAGAAGTTGTCATTTTCTTCTCCGTCCCTTTATCCCAACGGTCTAACTTCTATTCTTTTGTTACGGAGGCATTGTGATGTTGTGCTCTTCACCCATCACCTTGTTTTGTGAGGATCGTGTTCTTTTCTTGCTTATCCATTTAATCGGAGTGTTGTATCATCTCTTCAATATCTTTTCATCTCATCAAGTTTTCTTCTCTTTTCTACCGGAGTGCTGTCCAAATTCTGTCATTCTTGTTCCTTGGCTATCTCATTATACCGAGGTGGTCATATTCTTTTCGTTCGTGAAGCTCTTATTTCCATGTCTTTGCAACCTTCAAGTTCCCGTAATGTTCCTCGTTCCTCTTTTCTAACGGAGTGTTTGCAATCTCGTTCATCTCTAATTGCTCAACCTCTCAAGGTTCGTGGTTTCACTCTTTTGTCGAAGAAGCAACTTAGTTTTACCGCTTATCTTCCTCTTCCTTTTCCCTACGGTGCCATCCTAGATCTCGGGACGAGATCCTCTCGTAGTGGTGGAGTGTTGTAACGCCCCAGATACAACTTTCCATATTCGTAACTCCGACTCTTGCCATTTCCGGCGATGTGATTTATTATTTCCTTCGTGGTTGGGTTTTGTCGTTTGTTTTGCTTTTTGTTCTTGTTATGCATCTCGTCTCATGTCATCATCTGCATTTCATCCGCATGTTTTTCAAAACTTGCATCCGTTCGGGTTTCCGCCGGTTCTCTCCGTTGTCCGTTCTGAGCCCGACCACACTTGCACGCGCCCGTGGCACCTCTGAAATATTATTTTATAAGTGGCATAAAAAATTTCTCGGAATGGGATGAAACTTGGCGTGCGATCTTATTATAGTGTAGACAGGCCGCCTGCCAAGTTTCGTCGCATTCGGAGTCCGTTTGATAGCCCAACCGCCATCTGTAGTGGCACCGTTTCCGGTTTAATCGTCGGACGTTTCGGTCTCCGAAACTACCGCCGAGCCTCTCTTTCTCTCCTCTTCTCACAGCCCACTAATCCCTCCTAGGCCCAGTCTAACTCCCCCCTCCGACTGGAACCGTTCAATTGCGATCGGAGGGCTCCGAGACCCCCCCTCCTAACCCCTCAAACCCTAGCCCCACCTATAAATGGAAGCTTCCCTTCCATTTTTGGCAGCAGCCAAACCTCCCAGCCGCAGCCACCCCTCCTCCTCGGAATCAGCGCCGCCGCCACCTCCATTTCCGCACCCCCCAGCCTCCTCTTGCCACGTGGCGCCACCGCACGGGCCAGCGCCGCCGTCCCCGCTGCCTGGAGCCACTCAAGCCCCGCCACGTCGCCTCCCCTGTATCCACACTTCCCCGCGGCCCTGCCAGGCCCATCTGGGCCCCGCCGAAGCCCGCCCGAGCCCGTTCGCCGCTCGAGCGCCCCGCGAGCCCCTGGCTCCCTCCTCCCGCTCGATCCCGAGCTGGATCGAGACCGCCGCCTCACGCCTCCCGCCGGTGACCCGGCAGCCCCGCCGGAGCCAGCAGGTCAACGCCATCCCGCCCCGCTCTCCTCCCTCCCTCTCCTTCCTGTCCTTCTTCCTCCTCGCCCTCTCATCTTCTCTCTCTCCCTCACAGGGCACCGCCGCCGCCCGGGATGCCAAGCGCCGCCGCCGGAGCTGAGCCTCGCCGCCGTGTAGATCGTCGCCCCGGCCTCCTCTTCACCTGATCCGGTCGAGGACCACCGGATCCAGCCACCTGCGGCCCCGTCCCGGCCTCCCCTGCCTGCCCTCGCCCGATATGGCCCCTCTCCACCGCCGCGCCCTGCATCGCCTCGATCCGGTCTCCCCTCCTCGCCGTTGACCGCGTGGGCCACGGCCTCGTCCGGCCCAGCCCGCCTCCAAGCCGACCGGGCCTTGGCCCAGGGTGAGCAGCCCCGTCCCCTCTCCTGTGCACTTGTGGGCTGACTAGATTCGGCCCGTTGCTATTTTTTTTCCTGTCCAGCGATTTTAACATTATCCGGTGAATTACAGTTTTGCAGAAAACCCCCTGTTGTTCATGCATATAATAACTCCTCAACCGTGCATCATATTAAAATGATTTCAACATGTAAAATGCTCAGAAAATTGTGTAGATTAATAATATGCCATTTTCATCCATGTTTAAAATGTTTAACATGTTGTTTGTGTTTATTTTGCATAATGCATGCTAAAATGCTTCATTTCATAACTAATTAACCGTAGCTCCATTTTAAATAAACTTTATATGTAAATGGGGTGGAAAAATGCCTAGTTTAACATGGTGGCATTGTTTTGCATGTATAACAACTCTAAAATTTGGTTTAGGGCAGAACAGTACCGAATCTAAAATATGCATATGGGGATTTTCCGAACTTGTTGTTTGTTGTTCCGGCCTCATTTAAACTTGTCTAGATAGGTAGTTTTTCACATGCTTCACCCCTTGCCATGTTTAATAACATTTAATATTGTTGGGTACAAAACCGAGAGAGAACTAAATAATTGATGCGGTGTTTCGCCAATATGCAACTCATTGCATATTGATCTCCACTTAACTTGTAGTATTGTTTGTTGCACTTTGCCATGCCATGCCTCATTAAACCGGACATGCATCATACTTGTTTGTGCATCATGCCATGCTTATGCTTGTTGGTTTACCATGTTGTTTGTTTCTTTCCGGTGTTGCTTCTTAGTTCCGGTAATGTTGCGATTGTGAGGATTCGTTCGACTACTTCCGTTCGTCTTCTTCATGGACTCGTTCTTCTTCCTAGCGGGATTTCAGGCAAGATGACTGCTACCCTGGATCTCATTACTATCATTGCTATGCTAGTTGCTTCATTCTATCGCTATGCTGCGTTACCTATCTGTTGCTCTTCAAGCCTCCCTAATTGCCATGAACCTCTAACCTTTGACACCCTTCCTAGCAAACCGTTGCTTGGCTATGTTACCGCTTTGCTCAGCCCCTCTTATAGTGTTGCTAGTTGCAGGTGAAGTTGAAGATTTCTCCATGGTGGACAGGATTTTGGTTGGGATATCACAATATCTCTTATATTACTATTAATGCATCTATATACTTGGTAAAGGGTGGAAGACTCGGCCTTATGCCTGGTGTTTTGTTCCACTCTTGCCGCCCTAGTTTCCGTCATACCGGTGTTATGTTCCCGGATTTTGCATTCCTTACGCGGTTGGGTGATTTATGGGACCCCCTTGACAGTTCGCTTTGAATAAAACTCCTCTAGCAAGGCCCAACCTTGGTTTCACCATTTGCCTCACCACCACCTATCCCTTTTGCTTGGGTCGGCCAACCCGAGGGTCATCTTTATTTTAGCCCCCCCGGGCCAGTGCTTGTCTAAGTGTTGGTCCGAACCAAGCAACCTGCGGGGCCACCTCGGGGCAACTCGAGGGTTGGTTTTACTCGTAGATTGACTTATCCGGTGTTGCCCTAAGAACGAGATATGTGCAGCTCCTATCGGGATTGTCGGCGCATCGGGCGGCTTTGCTGGTCTTGTTTTACCATTGTCGAAATGTCTTGTAAACTGGGATTCCGAGTCTGATCGGGTCTTCCTGGGAGAAGGTCTATTCCTTCATTGATCGCGAGAGCTTATCATGGGCTAAGTTGGGACACCCCTGCAGGGTATAATCTTTCGAAAGCCGTGCCTGCGGTTATTGGCAGATGGGAATTTGTTAATGTCCGGTTGTAGATAACTTGACACCAGATCCGATTTAAAACGCATCAACCGCGTGTGTAGCCGTGATGGTCTCTTCTCGGCGGAGTCCGGGAAGTGAACACGGTTTCTGGGTTATGTTTGACGTAAGTAGGTGTTCAGGATCTCCTCTTGATCATTACTAGTTGACGACCGTTCTGCTTGTTCTCTTCTCGCTCTTATTTGCGTATGTTAGCCACCATATTTGCTTAGTCGCTGCTGCAGCCCCACCACTTTACCCCTTCCTTTCCCTTTAAGCTTTGCTAGTCTTGATACCCATGGAAATGGGATTGCTGAGTCCTCGTGGCTCACAGTTTACTACAACAACAGTTGCAGGTACAGGTTATCCGATGATCATGACGCGAGAGCGATGCTTGCTTGCGTTGAGTTCTTCGTCTGCTTCTTCGATCAGGGGATAGGTTCCAGGTCGGCAGCCTGGGCTAGCAGGATGGATGTCATTTGAGTTTCTGTTTGTGTTTCATCCTTAGTCGGATGGTGATCTTATGTATGATGTGATGTTGTATTCGTGTGGCATTGTATGCCTTATGTATGTATCCCCATCTATTATGTAATGTTGATGTAATGATATCCACCTTGCAAAAGCGTTCCAATATGCGGGTCTATCC